>APFE030944709.1:0-39879 GCA_000404065.3 Pinus taeda
AATACATAGTTGCATTTCTTGGATTTTATGCTTGTATTTGTCTTGTTCTTTGCATGTGCAGGTGTCTGTTCACGAGGATCGTGAGGATTGTGACCAGTTGAAGCGAAAGAACGGAAGTGATGACTCTTCTACGAATACTAGCGTTGGATTCGAGGTAGGCTCTCATCATTGGCCTTTACTTTGCAATTAGGAATCTGCGTGTTAGCGTTGTTTGATTGTTGCTAGACCCCATTTAGGCTAGTGGGAGCGCCTCTGTCCGCAGAGGGGATTTACCTGTACAACAATTTGGCGACTCCGCTGGGGAGTTGGCTTCTGCCTTGTTTGTTTATTTTGTCTTGTTGTTTGATTTGTAAACTTTAGACGGAGCCTGAAGTCTGGCCAGATAGCCTTCAAAATGCTATTTCTTTGCATTAGCGAAGTAGATCAATGCTACTTCATTCTATCTTCAGTTTGGTTTGCGAACTGAACGACTTGGAACTTGCCTTGTTCCTTGATTGTTTCCTTGGTTTCTCCCGCTTGTTTAGCCTTCTAGGTTGAATGCCTGTGTTGTTTTTGCCTCTTGAGAGTACTTAGGTATTGCTGGTTTTGCCTTGGCTCTTTTGTTTTTATTTTTCCATAGCAAACTCGACTGGTACTAGATTATAGCATGACATTCACGCCAGTTGGCGCATGTTGCACACTTACAACCCGCACCAATCCCTGAAAGGCGCTTGTTGCAGCCTGACAGTCGTGCCAGCCCTGTAAACTTTTGAAGTTTGCTTGGTTCTCAACTTTTTGAGCTTTGTTTTTGTCCTAAGTAGCTTTATTAGACTACTTGAGTGTGTTGGAGTGTGATTTGACTGGTTTCGATCGCTACCCTTTGGGTGTTTGCTTTTTCCTACCGATTTCGCATTTCTATCCCTAGGGCATCTAGTGGCCTTGTGAATCGAGCCTTCCTAAGGCGTTTTGATCTTTTTGTGGTCCAGTCGACTCCTTTGTTTGCTCCCTTACACGTGTTTGGTAGTTTTGAATCATTTTGTTGCGTTATTTGGGTGATTTGCTTCGTCTTCACTTGAATTCCGCTTCGTCTCACTTTGAGCCCAGATCACACGGCTCATTGTTCTCTTTGGGATCTTTTTGGTTCTTTAGATGTTTGATTTGCTGATTTGAGAAACTGAACGTGTTTGTATTGAAAAGAATTTGTTTGTGTTATTTCTCAGAAGTTCTTTAGTGCATTTTGCCATTATTGAAAAGAAAATCTCTTTTGCTTTGAATCAGTTAATGAAAATTAGGACCTTTCATTTCGATTAGTGATTTAGTGATATTAAAGAAAAGTTTATTGATTTGCATTAGCTGCATTAGGGAAACTCTTTTGTTGTTTGTGATCGTTTCGTTTGCATGAAAGCTCTTTAACTCTCTTGTAATTAGCATTCATCGAATGGAATGATGTGTTTTGGCATATAGATTGCATTTAGGGATTTTGAGAAATTACATACGGTAGGACCTGAAAACCGAAACTTAACTCAAGATCAACTTTAAAATAAATCGAATGAACATAAAAACGCACTGGAACATAACGCTCACATTCTAGAGGTCTAGTCTAGAGACGTGCTCCAGCGTCGTTAAACCTAGTCACTTTTGTTTTCACTTAAGGTTGTGTTATTCCTCCTTCTGTGACTCAACTGTGGTCTAGTACGGACTTGTGCTCCCACGTACCATCGCGTATATATGGGGAAACTCCACTAGGTTATCATCCTTGATCCACAGGAAGCCGTGTCTGCCGCCTTACAGCCCGTAATGCACCGAACACAACATTCGGGAAGATTGATTTCTGTACGGAAAGTCCTTGGCTTTCATATGATTGCTAAGGTGTATATGCAGTTTTACGGATTGTCTGGTAAACCCCTTGCCTATTTTCTCCAAAGTAGTCACTTTTTGATCATTTTCGGACTCCTTAAAAGAAAAGGCTCACTTGAGCACTTGTCACTTCAGGCTCACTAAATATTCGAAGGCAACTAGAGTCATCTTTTGTCCTTTTCTCAACTCTTAAAACATGAAAAGGTAAAGTTGTGTCCTAATGTCTTAAAAATTTATTCGACCATGATTATATTCACCTTGTTAGATCTTGTTTTCATTAGTTTTGATTAGGGTCTTTCTTCGTTAGCTTGTCTAGGATTTTTGAATTCGATCATCCTGGCGGATCCATCGATCCCATCTCCCGTCCCTAGTGACCAAGGGTCTCCTTCTTCTGTTGCTCTTGAGACACCAGTTTGTGGTGACACTTTCCCTGTTATTCCAAGTATCCAACCATTGAACTCTCATGCTCGAGAGGACGAGCTTCATGATTTGTTTTGGAACAATGTTTGGGAACCGTACGAAGAGGATTATCCCTCTACCTCTACTGGTGTTTCGACCCTGATGGCTTCCTCTGATATGGAGGATACATCTCCTGTATCGAGTGGAACACCTGTTGTGTCGAGTATCAAGACTCCTATCCCGGCCACATCCTCGGTCATATCTACGCCCTACACTATTACCCCTATTGGTATTACAGTGCCTACATGCTATAGATCTCTGAGGGATGCCATGGGCTCTGGGAACTCCTCTTCTGGTACCATGTGGGATCATAACAACGTTCCCACCACGGGATCTTTTGTTTCCCAAGTTCACAATACCGTTGTCACGTCAGTTCCGACCAATCCGACCGTTTGTGTCGCATCTTCAACCCCGGTTGCTAGTGCCGTTATGGCTTCTTCCGTCGTAACTACTGTAGCTGGCCCATCCCGTGGTCCAGTACATAGTGGTCAGTCGGCATATGCAGCCAGAGTTGTTCATCCTGCAAGTCGTGCCCCACCTTCTTCTGGTACCATTCCAGCAGGGGGGGCATATTCTCAATACTTGGATGCTGTCCAAAATCCAGGCACGCAAGGCCCTTATTATGACCCTATCGGTCATCTTTTGTATACCTCCTTGCCAGCTCAACCTGCTGTTGAGGCTTCCATTCCGTTGAATGTTGCCTGGGGTACCACTGGTTATGGTGGTGGCCAATTCCGTCTGGATCAAGGGCAGCCGTCCCAAGGACCATCATATCAAGGTCAGCCATCCTACACGCAGCCTAATTATGGGCAGCAATATTATGGCCAAACCTATCCAGGGCAACCTAGAGGCTCACAAGGACAACCCTCTCAGGGACAACCTTCGTCCTATGGTGGTCCGTCCTTTACCTATCTTGGGCAACCTTCTGGAAACCCAGGACAACCTTATGCTCAACAAGGACAACCTAGAGTCCAGCAGGGATACCCTTCAGGTCAACCCTACGGGAATCCGAGACAACCTTACGCGCAACAAGGACAACCTAGAACTCAGCAAGGATACTCTTCTAGGCAGGGTGGTCAGCCTTACATGTAGCAAGGCCAACCCACTGCTCAGCCTAGTCAGCCATCTGGTCTGCAAGGACAACCCTCGGTTGCGTAAGGACAACCAAATACCCAGCAAGCTCAACCTTCTGGGCAAGTAGGTTCATCCCAGATCCAACTAGGGCAGCCTTCCGGCTAGATGGCCCAACCTCAGTCTTCCCAAGGACGTCTCTCTGGGCCTGCGCAACCGAGCATGCAGATGGTTCCTGCTTCTCAAGCTCAACCCAGTTATCAGCCCCAGAATCAAACTGGTCTCCAGTCGCAAGGTGGGTTTCAATCCCAACCTTCTTATCGAACGCAGCCTAGTTCTGAGGCTCAATATGGAGCCCAACAATCGTATGGATACCAGCAACCCCAGGGGCAAACTTAGTTTGCCCCGTATCAAATTTATCAACAGTCGCAGGCCACTCCTTATCAAAATTATCAGCAACCCATTGTTTCTCCTACCGATCAGTATTGTAACCAATGGGGTACTAAGGGGCAGATCCAGAATCAACCATCCGGTTATGGATATAACCCTTATGGACCTGGCCCGTCGGGACAAGGTCAATGGGGGCAACCAACAACTGGGTGGAACTCTGGCCCTACCTCATATCTGCAGATGTCCTTCAACCCTCAGCTACCATTCTTAGCAACGCTTGAACTTCCTGATGTGTCAAAGTTAACCAATGATCCTATCTTTCATAATCCACAATGGCCGCCAGTTCCAACTAAGATACCCGGTGATTGTCCCAAGTTTGACGGCAAAGCTGGAGAGGATCCTCAAGCCCATGTAATGACTTACCACCTTTGGTGTTCATCCAATTCATGGCTTGACGATTCAGTTCGGCTTCGCCTGTTCCAAAGGACTCTCACCGGCTCTGCTACTAAATGGTACATTGAATTGACCCATGCGTCTTTTCAAGATTTGAATTCATTGGCAATGGAATTCCTCAATCATTTTCAGTTACCCATTCGGTACGAGACGGGAACTCATCTCCTTACGTCTCTCAAGCAAGACACGGCTACGCACATCTCTAATCATATACATGAATGGAGAAGGCGTCGTCGGTTGATCAAGTTCTGGATTCCTGATCAACTCCTCACTGATTGGTTCACAACTTCCTTTGTCCCTAAGATCGCACAGGACATTGCTATGGGAGCTTGCGTGACTGAAGAGCAAGCTATCACGCATGCTCAGTACCTTGACTTAGTTTATTCTCAATCAAGTACTTTATATGAGTATTTGCCTAATGCCCCGAGACACGGTACATCCAAAGCTCCACCAAAGCCATATGTTGATGGGGTTATTGGCTCTGTAAATCCATCGTCGAAAAAATCATCCTCAAACCCTGGGAAGCAAAAATCGAATGCTTCTAACGAAAATACTTCTCAGGGTGGTTCTAATTTTGGAAGTACTTCTGAGGTTAACGTCGTCCAATCCACCGCGGCGAAGAAGGCCTCGAAAGGAAATAAAAAGGGGAAAGCAAAGAATAAGTCTGAGCAACCTAAACAGGATTCCTCCAAACCTCCATCCGAGGAAGGAGCCAAGCGCAAACCCAAGTACCCTTGTCTCATCTGTGATGAGGATCACTATACCAAAGACTGCCCAAGGCAGTCCGAGGTTAGTCGTTTGTTGAAAGGCGCTCCTGCGATTCCTGCGGTTCTCAAAGAACCTTTCCCCTCTCAACATACTCAAATGATGGTTGATCCATCTTCGTCTTCATCTCCCTTTGGTTCCCAAGTGTTCATGGCTAGAATCATTCCCGTTCATGTAACGACTTGAACAAAGGAATATTCCTCATCCACCGGGAAGGAGCCTGAGGTCCCCTCAAGTGCTCCTCCATCCAGTTTTGGTCCGCTCCACATTGAGAGACCTAGTACTAAGACGACAATCCGACCCCCTCCCAAAGGAGTACTCCGGAGATCATCTTACAAACCAAATGCTCGTGCTGCTCAGCACTATAGCATAGTTGAGGACTTAGCGCAGGCTCCGTCGGCTATGTCCGCTTTAGAAGTTCTCCAGAGTTGCCCCCCTCAGAGGAAGTCCCTGCTATCGGCCATCGGTGGCATCGACCCGGCAGATTCGGATTTGATCACCTTTGATCTCGAGAGCCATGTCCCAAGGTTGCCTCATCAGATCACCTTCCTCATACAAGTCATCATCAATTCTAAAACGATCCATCGTACGGTTATTGATGAAGGCACGTCAACTTGCATCATGTCTGTTGCTTGTTGGAAAGCAATCGGGTCTCCGACTTTGAGCCAGTCTCCCACGACATTGGAAGCCTTCGATGGGAGAGAATCTCATCCCTATGGTATTCTTCAAAGATTGTCGATTACTTTAGAAGGGAAAATCGTTGAAGTAGAAGTAGAGGTTGTTGACGCAAATCTTACTTACAACCTCCTTCTGGGCGGGAGTTGGACATATGCCATGTGTGTCATGGCTTCGTCCCTCTTCCGTGTCATTCGTTTCCCTCACCAAGGGAAAATTGCCACGGTAGACCAGCTCTCCTTCTTCGCTTCTTCTTCTTAAGGTAATGTGCCTTTCGTTGAGCATACCTCCATCCCGTTCGAGAGTGTGGGAGCCGGGCTCTTCAAAGATCCCGCCCTCATGGGTGTTTTTTCGCTCCCACCCCCAAACCTCGCCTCCATCAGTATGATTTCAGTTCCTTCTGATCCTTGGGTCCTTCCTCCCATCGACCAAATAGAATCATGGGGGGAGGAGATGCCGTTGAGTCCCGCCGAGCTCAACTACATCGAAATTGTTGTTGTATCAGCTCCTCCTGCTGAATCTGCTTCTTTAAGCAGAGCTCTTGACTCATACGACTATTCCCCTTGGCTTGGAGAATGTGCCTCCTCGGACCCATTAAAGGAAATATTTCCTTCCGATGAAGCCATCATAGAGACCATTTCTCTCGAGGAACCTCTATGGTTCAATCTTCATCACCGTTCCTCATTTCTCCCAACCCTTCGGGAAACGTTGGCTTGTCTTGAGCGGTTTTCTCTATGTCTCCCTTCACAACCTCTTCAGACACCTATTCAAGTCTATCAAGTATCGTCTAAAGGGAATTTGGGGAACATTACGCATACCCAACCTATCGACATCTCTGTCAAGCCAGGGATTGTCACGAACATCTACATAGGAGTCACTTGTACTTCTAAGGAAATTCAAATCTATATAGCTCTTTTTCGTGAGTTCCGTGACCTTTTTGCATGGTCGTATGAAGAAATGCTCGTCATTGATCCAAACATCATAGTGCATGAGATACCTACGTATCCAGGAGCTAAACCTGTTCGTCAGCGTTTACGCCCTGTGCACCCCCGCAAGGCTGCAGCTATCAAAGCAGAAGTTGAAAACCTTCTTAAAGCCGGTTTCATTTACCCTATCCCACTCACCGATTGGGTCTCTAACATTGTCCCTGTGGATAAAAAGCAGGGTACTATTCACGTCTGTGTCAATTATTGCGATATTAACCGAGCCTTCCCGAAAGATAACTACCCGACACCTTTCATTGACCAGCTCATTGATGAGTGTGTTGGGAGTGAGATATATTCGTTCATAGACAACTTTTCTGGTTACAACCAAATTAATATCGCGCCTGCCGATCAACACAAGACGGCCTTTATCTGTCCGTGGGGTACTTTCGCGTATAAAAATCTCCCTTTCGGTCTCAAGAGTGCCAGTGCCACTTTTCAACGTGCAATGTCTTATGCCTTTCATGATATCCGACACATCGTGCAGCCTTATCTGGATGACCTTCCCGTTCATTCAGCTAAGCGCCAAGACCATCTGTAGCATCTCCGTGAAATTTTTCTCCGTTGTCGACACAACAATATTCGACTTAATCCACATAAATGTGTCTTCTGCGTAGAATCTGGTCGACTTCTCGAGTTTATCGTCTCTAGAGAGGGCATCCGCTTGGATCCCCTTAAAGTCGAAGCCATTTTGAGTCTTCCTCCCCCTACTTCTTTGCGGAAACTACAGAGTTTGCAGGGAAAAGCAAACTTCTTACGACGATTTATCCCGAATTATGCCGAGGTGGCAAAAGGTTTCACGCGGTTACTCAAGCGCGACACCCCGTTTCGATGGGATGCCATAGCTCAAGAGTCTTTTGCACATCTCAAAACTCTTCTAGTTTCCGCCCCTTTGTTGCAGCCTCCAAATTACCATCGCGATTACACGTTGTATCTAGCCGCTGCTGATACCACCATCGGTATGGTTCTGGTTCAGGATGACGATGATGGCACTGAACACATTATCTATTACCTTAGCCGCAATTTTTTAGACACAGAATCTCGATATGCTTATGTCGAGAAGTTGGCACTAGCCACTGTTTGCGTTGTTCAATGCTTCCGTCATTACATCTTGTTGTGTACCACGACAGTGATCTCTGATTGCAACCCTATGCATTCTCTAAAGCAAAGAACCTTTTATACCTGTGGCTGCAATGGTTGTTTTATCTCCTGAGTCTGACCCCAAATCTTTCTGAATAACTGCAACAGTCTTTTTCTTCTTGCCCTCAAACTTCTTAGGTCTCAGCTCCAGATGCAGGATCCAACAGTGCTCATCATCATGCCCATCCTTCTTACAGTGAGTGCATGAAGACTTGATCTTCTATGCAGTGTTTTTCTTCCTCTCTTTCCATTTCTGTTTTATTTTCTCCTTATTCTTGCTTGCAATGGACTTGGATGATCCCCCAACTTTTGGGTTCCCATTGTTTCCTCTAGCTTCTAGATGTGTAGCTTGAACAGACACCTCATCTATACTAGTGGGATTAAACATGAGGATAGTGTGCCTCATGTAGTTTTGTAGACCACCTATGTACTTCAACAGAGTCTCAGATGAGTCTAATGAAATTCCTAGAATCAAAGCTCTTTTCCTAAATTCTTGGGTGTAACCTTGTATACTTTTCCCTTTCAATTGGCGAAGAGCTTGCCAGCTCATAATGGCTTGTTGCATGTAAGCTAGTGGATAGAAGGATTTTTTGATTGCAGAAACAAATTCACTCCAGACAGAAAGAATCTTCCCATGTTTATTCATGTCAACTTGTGTCCTTCCTTTCCACCATACCAAGGCAGTGCCTCCGAGGCGTAGGCTAGCCAGCTGAATCTTACTCTTCTCTGAGTCAATACTCTACACTTTGCAATAAACATCAATTTTTCTAATCCAATTATCTAGCTTCTCTGCATTCAACTCTCCATCAAATTTAACATCTAATTTAATCAAAAATGTCTTATTTTTATGTTCAGGATTATTAGGAGGTGTGAGAAATTTTTCCTCTTTCCCTTTGCCTTTTGAGTGGTCATGGAGGAGAGACTCTTCTTCTCCTTTATCTTGTTTGAAACCTGATGAATCTTCATCTTTATGTTTCCTAAATTCCCTATACATTTCCTCTACCATGGACCTCATGGCCAGGAAACTATCTATATATTGGAGGTCTGGTCCCAAGGGACTTTCTTCTAACATCTTCTTCTGAGGATTGACTCTTCCGATTTCCGGGTTAGTTTCAACGAACTCTCCTTCTCCTAATTTAAGCTTTGATCTAGTTAGCATTCAACAACAAAATCCAGCACAAGCTTGTCTAACCTTAACAACCTAGCGCTATGATACCACTTGATCTGAAATCACCCATAAATGACCTCAAAGAAAGAATGAAGGTATTAGAGACTTAAGTATCGGTGTGTTCTTATGTTATTTTATGCAACGGATAGATAAGATTGCGAAATACACAGACATTGAAACAGTAAGAGAACACAGTAATGTTATAGACATTTTTTGGCACTGCAACCCCAATCATACATGTCCATAAAACAAGGGCTTATAAGTCCCTAAAAGTGTTGCTTCACACCCTAAAGGAACAAGGTCAGCTAATTACATCATCTCCCAGAAGTTATCCATGGAAAATTGCTCAGAATTGGTCAAAACTAGACCATACAGACTGCCCAGTGAAGAGGGTGTGATGCATCTCACCTACTCAGTGTAAAAGGTGTGATGCATACTAAAAATCCCTTCTGTAGGGTGCGATGGGCGAGAGTAGACAAATGGCAGAGACAGTTTGTAAGGTGGATGATCATGGAATCTTCCAGAAACTTCTCATGTGACACTTGCCTCTCTGAATTCGCCCAGGGATGAGTAAGAGATCATCAATCTCCAAGTGGAATCAAGAACTATCAGAGAGAGGACACTAATAAAAATCCCAGAAGTTGACTCACCCCCCTACAATCATCTATATATGGATCCCTCGTCACAGAGATCCAGAGGCTGGAATCTTGTATCTTGTAAAGAAGTGTTGCTGGTTTCCTGGTGCAACATCATAGTGTTGGGTGATCTAAGATTTTCATGAGGTGAAGAAGGGCTTTCATGCTGAGAGGATGACACTAGGTCAGAACAATTAGTTGTAATCCTCTTTGTTATTCTTGATATTAATAAAGTTATTCAATTTTTCCTCCACATTCTTGTATGTTTGATAATATATGCATTTGTGTGGTCAATACATATATGGTCATGTATTGCTTATGATTATAGATCTCTGTTCTTCGATAATATTATGTTTCTTTGATTCTACAGGTGCTCTTTGAAGCTGGGTAGACGAAGAAGGAACGACGAAAATCTATCAGAAGGGAGAGGAACCAAGCAAAGAACCAAGCGCAAGACTGAGGTTGGTGTCCTTTGTTCCCCTCTTATCTACTTCTCAAAAAGGAAAGCGAAAGTAGTTTTAGTTTGTTTGTTTCTAAGATAGCTACTAGTCTTAGTGGGACTAGCAGCTCTGAGTGGACACTAGATTTTCCGATAACAAAATGGCGACTCCACTAGTGAGCGAATAGGTTTTTTGCTTGTCTATATTTGTTTGTTTTATAAACTTACAGATGGAGCCGTAAGTCAAGCCAGCTAGCCTTCGAACTGCATTTGCTATGCAAGTGCAAAGTAGATCAATGCTGCTTCAGTCTATCTCCGGGTTTTGTTTATAAACTGAACAATTGATTTCCAAACATTCTAATTGCCCTGGTGGTGGATCTAGTAACCTCATTAGATCAACTGCCTGTGACTTATAATTACTGAACATCACTTTCTTGGCCTAAATCTCTGAACTGAGCTGCAAATTGTGACCAATAACCAAGTTGAAGTCTCGTCCCTGGACCATCGCACCTTCTACTCTTGGGAATCTGGATGCATCGCACCTCCCGTGTGCAGTAGGTGCACTGCATAGCACTTTCCCTGTGTTACAGGTATGCTGATCAGACAAGACCTCTTCTACTTCCATATTTTGGTTTTTTTATTCACTCTCTTCAGCTTTATTCAGGAGTTTTGCTGTTTGTGATAAGTACACCTCTGTGGAAACCCCCTTCCTTTCCATCATTCCGCCTCCATTGTGCAAAGAACTATGAATGTTTTTGTGTGTTGTGTGCCATTTTCAGTTCTCTTTTACAAAGAAGTAGCGTAATCGAACTGTTGTTCCTTGATTTGGAAGTGTCGCAAGTGTCGTTTTTAGTCATAGAAGAGAATCTTATTATTCTGGATGGTCGATTATACTATTACTCTTGTATTTGATTTGAATTAGTAGTTTTTCAAGTGTCGAGAACAATTTTCAATTCAAAATCGCAAAGTGTCATCATTATCTTCCTTTCATAGTTTGAAGAAAAATTGTTAGTACTTCTGCTTTGAAAAGATAATTCAGATTTGTACTTAGCATTCTTCTTGTCATTCACACATTAAGAACGCTGAAAACAAATACATGCATGTGCAGTTGCATTTAGACTGCTTGTTGGTTTGATTTAGGACTGTGCATCTAGTGTGTGCTTTGTGATCTATGTTGAAAGAATTTCATTTCTCTTTCCTTAGTAGATAGGATTTTCATTGCAGAAAGAACATTAAACAATTGTTTCTCATCTTAGACTGCATTTTAGGAATTATATTTCTACATCACGTGGTGAACCTGAAAGGAAAATTTCTTAAGCAAGATCAACTGTAAAATAAATTTAAAGAACATAATGAGCTAATGTCGACAAGAAGCGACCCGTCGTACGAGGGCCTTAATGAATCCCACATCTATGACACGGAACGAAGCAAATGATTTTTTGAAGGTGAAAACAATCTGATGATACAAGGTTCATGGTGGCGGTTGTTGTATAGGTAAATCCCCTCTGCGGATAGAGGCAATCCCACTAGCCGAAATGGGGTCTAGCAACAATCGAACAACACTAACATGCAAGTTCCTAATTACAAAATAAAGGCCAATGATGATAGCCTACCTCGAATCCAACGCTAGTATTCGTAGAAGGGTCGTCGCTTCCGTTCTTTCGCTTCAGTTGGTCACAATCCTCACGATCTTCATGAATAGACACCTGCACATGCAAAGAACAAGACAAATACAAGCATAAAATCCAAGAAATGAAACTATGTATCAGTCATAAAGGATACAACTCAAACATCATATTAAAGACACATGAGTGGAACCATAATGATAGTCGTCTATTATTATTGATAAAAAAAAAAAGAGAATACAACCAAGTTCTGACGTCAAATCCTCCTTTGGCTGGGTGAATCAGCAACACATGCCTTGCAAAGCTTGTAAGGGATGGGAAGAAAGCCTCTCTCTCCTTGATTACCTAGACATGGATCTCCTCCTTAAATATTTAGCCTCATAGGGATGAACAAGGCCTCTTGCAAGATGAGCTTAGCAATTCTCAGGCTTTGGGACTTAGATTTGGGAGCTTGAAAAGTAGAATTACTAACTAGCTTGTCAAAGGGGAAAGAACAAGCTTATATAGAGGTAGGAGGAGTAGATAAGACCATCCACTTGATTCATGGGATTGTCCTTATCATTAGGAAGCTTCCATGAGAGGTGGAGAACTACTTCCCTCCTTGGGAGATATGAAGCCCAACTGAACCAACTCAAACTGGAATTAGTTCATGGATAAGGTAGAAGGAACCTTCAGAAGTTTGATTGTTAAAAACTTTACCCAACTCGGTTGGCGTTAGTGCGACTCTGAGACAGAGTGCCAGCTGGCGCGCCCTCTTTGGAGGATTTACCCCATTGGCACGAGTAATACACTGTGGAACAGCGCTAATGGAGAAAGGGCTATAGTTTTGGGTATTTTGCAGAAGGTGTCTTCAAGGCATATGAAGTACATACTTTAAGGGATACAATGCAGGTGTTTTCAAGTTATGTCACTTCTCACAGGTCCGGAAATAGGTCCTCCAATGTATGGGAGAAGGGGTAATAGAGACAGTGAAAAAATACTATGTAACAGATGCCCCCTAAAGCATGAAGCCCGAGAGAGAGAGGGGTGAAATTCTTTACAAGAACATGGTCGACTGAAAACACAGTCACCAGAGAACCTGCACGAAGTACAACTGATAGCTCAAATACATGATGTACATGGTATGGGCGCAACCATCCATAGTAGAGTACATAAAGATCTGGATCCCAGGTATGGACGTAGCCATCCGATGATGATCAATGAACAGACTCAGGCATGGTCGCAGCCATCGAGTGAATGAGTCATGTAGTGATTATAATAATCCACAAAATGCAACCTGGATAAAATCCAGGGTCATGCACTCCAACTCGACCCGAACAAAGTACAAGTTAAAGCATGCGAATATAGGAGTCGAAGTCGAACATGTGAGAACATCGTCTGATTACCAGTCAATGATGAAAAGTGTTAACAGACACGAGAGGTACCACCAGTAATGACAATGGTCCTCAAGGTACTATAGGTACAACCCACGGCGTGCGAATCAGCGAGCCAGTGTCGAACACCCGTAGAATCACCCGATCGGAGGCCAATGATGAAAACCTCGCGTCGAACACGAAGAACCTGCCATTGAGGCATGTAGGCTCCAAGGTACCCGAAGGGAGTCCCTAAGTCAACTTCCTGGATAATGAGCTGAAGTCGACAGGAAGTGACCTTGATCGAAGGTGGAACATAATGTTTCCCACATCATCGACACGAGACAGAGAAGGATAAAATGTTTTGTGTGAGGTATCAGAGGGAGGTTGAGTATTCTGCAGAGGTCAACTTCTCTTGAACATAACGGTGGCACGAAAGTGGACTTGGCAGTGTTTGACATCAAATGATCTGGGGTCATGGTGACAAGGCGATGAGCAGATGAATGGTCAAACAGGATAACCCAAACCCACGGAGGCAAGTGTGAAACAAGATGAGATGTCCCCACCCAGACACAAATGCAGACGAGTGCCATGTTCAAGAGCGACATACTGCTGACACGACGATGATTACGGTTCCTTTATTCCCCCACCATTTCTGGGGAGTACCCCGGTTATTTTTGGATGGCAAGCTTGATGGGGATAGCATATGCTTGAGAGGCGTCATTTCGACGGAATCCGATGTCATTAGGTTTTAACGAGTCTGACAAAGGAAGAACTCGGCATCTTTTCATATTTAGAGAGTTTGAAAAGATAGCAAAAAGGAAACTCCAGGGGTGTCCTTTTTCATAAAGTTGTGTCTCTCGAGCCCGAAAAAGTATAAAACCATGCTCGAAAGAACCGCTCGGTCATTATGATCGAGGAGTAATTTTCATAAGTAGTGACTCTGATCCGAAAAATTAAAAAAGCAATCAAAACCACGTCGCTTCATGACCATTAACGAACCGGAAATGACAAGGATCGGACAATCTTTTCGTTTTTAAACGGTAGGAAAAGGGTTTAAAGACGACCGCCTCTCATGTCCGTTTAACAAGTCAAGATGACCAACTCGGCATTCTTTTCACGTTTAGAGAGTTAGAAAAGAACAAAAGATGACTCCAAAGTGACTTTTTCATGTATTTACCGAGTCCGAAAAAGTATAAAATACAACTTGTTTCGCCATGAAAGCTGCATGAACACCTGTCGCTGCACAAAAAATCAGCGTAAAACCCATTTTCGACACAAATATTCATAAAAATGACTTTTTAAAGCCTAATTAGTGTCAAAAAGCTATAAAAAGGTGAAAATGGTAAAATAAAAATTACTTTTCACTTTTTACCTTTTGAGAGCGACATTACGGCTTTTTGGAGTGCGACCTTCAGTTGACGATTGCGGCCAATCCAGTGGACCATTTCGAGCGTCATCAGTGCCAGGTAAACGGTCTTGTCCTTAGCTTCACTTTCATCCGTTTGGATTTTGTTTTTAATTGCATTTTCATTTCCTATGGGGGGAATTTTAATTTTAGGGGTTGTGCCCATTGGTGCGGGTTTCGGGCACGGACCCGCGCCAATGGGGCAAGTTCCACATAGGGCGCGCGCCCATGGGCGTGACTGTTTTAGAAACAGTCGCGCCAATGGCCGCGCACATTTTTTGGTCAATTTTAACAAATCCAAACCCCATTTTTCTGCAATTTCAAGTTACATGAGAATCTAATGCATCATTTTGACATGTTTTTGTAGGGTAATCCGCAACAATGGTGATTGTATGGAAGGAACGGGAACATGACCAAGTGGACACATTGGCCCTAGCTGATGAAGATTTCATGGAAGCTCTCAAAGCATGTGGTCTCAAGAAATACTTCATGCTATCTTATTTACGAGCTCAGCCAGAGCTCCTACAGTACTTGATCGACTTATGGGACGTAGAGGAACAGGTGTTATGGATACGGGATCAGGTATTGGAGTTGGACGTATCGGACGTCTACTTCTTGACAGGATTGTCGCAACGAGGGCCGATGCCTCGGTTGATTGGGAGCAGGCCATCTTGAGAAAAGATGGATGATGTGAAGGCTCAGATTTTCCCAGAGGCAAAATATGGGCAAGGTAGTTCGATGGTGGATATCCCCACCGTTCAGGACTTGACACTACGGGCATTGCTATTCACTTTTACATGAGCTGCGGGGGCACAAGCGCCCCACGAAGCTACGAATAACCACCTGCTATTAGCGATGGAGTGCCTTAGCCCGACAGTCTTCAATTGGGCGTCAGCTATGACGACTAATATGAAGAGGGAGCTGACAAAGGCCAAGCACGGCAAGCTGCAAAATTTCGGGTACAGATCCATCTTGGTGACGTTCTTCTTGGAACATGTGCCAAGCTTCCAGGGCCAAGGGGCCTTTGTGGCAGGCCCAGCACTTCGAGAGCTGAGGATGGCTCGATGGGCGGCACTGATGCCGAGGGGTGGTGGCGGCCAGCAGATGTCCTTCAGACCGAAGTTCTTCAGGTGGCTTCGCCACCAACTGATCATGGTGGAAGACTGGTCGTATGCGGGGACAGAATTCACTGGAGATCCTGACCTTCCCCTTCCGGATGGAGAGGATTGGGACGAGGAGATTGGTACGTCCTCATCTTTTTTATTTTGTATTTTTATAATTTTTTTTGTTAGTACATTCTTGTCCTAATGACCTGTATATGCATATGCAGATGTTGGCCCAGAGCGTCTAGCTGACCTGTCTCCCGTTGCGAGGAGACATCCAGTAGCAGCAGCAGCAAGAGAAGATCCTCAGGAGGAGGGTGGTGATAGAGGGGAGTTTATCCAGAACCTCGAGGCTATCACTCGAGGGATCCCAGATTATGCTCGGCTAGCGGATGTCCTGCTAGCGTACCAGAGGCACACAATAGGGGTGCCAACTCGCATCCAACAGCTCTTGAGGCGTCTAGTGTGAGTGATGACATGCTACCATGAGCACCACCGAGACTAGATATCTAGGCTTTTCTTTTCATGCATATTTTTTGAGAGACATGTTGTCTCCGGATGTATTCAGACAAACATGTATTATTTTTTGATGATGCACGGGGTGCAAACATTCTGGACACACACACACACACACACACACACATATATATATATACATATGTTTTATGGTTTATTGTACTTTATGCTTCTTGTGTTATGTGGAATCACATGTTATGCAAATGCTTGTCCAACACATAATTAGCTAATGTATCGGTTAACGTATTAAGTCGTCTTGGAATATGTTGATAAGTAATGAAATCAAAGTCCCTTTCTAATAACTTAACACGTAAATACAACCTTAAAATCTGATGATATCTGACGGAATAATGCCCATTGAGTTGGTGGACTACAAGTTGAGAGTCCAAGTTCAAAATCAATGTGTGAATGCCGAGGTTAATCGCCTCAGCTAATAATTCAATCACAGCACTATATTCAGCAACATTGTTTGTTGTACAACCTAGACAAACCCCTTGAATGTCTACTAACTCACCATGAGGATCGTTGATCACCCATGCCGCAGACGACAAGCTACGTGTACTGTGGGAAGCACCATCAGCGAAACCAACGTAAGGCAATCCAAACATATGTTCAAGAAGCAAAAGACACAATAAGCGGCAATCACGCTGACATACCAAGGTAAAAATATAAAAACATGCACACACAACACACTGCTGAAAGCACACGTAAGTATAAAAAAAAGAGAGTGTCTGGACTCATGCATAATATTTTTTAAGATAAAGCCCATTTCGAGGCCTATCCAGGGGATTGCCTTCATAATCAATAAGCTCGTAGGCGCCTTTTTGCAAAACTCTTTTCACAATGTAGGGCCCGTGCCACATAGGCTCGAGTTTTCCTACCCCCAACTTATCGTTAACTTGATCATAGAGCAGTACTAAGTCTCCCTCAATGAAAGAGTGGGGGTTAACAGTATTATCGAAGTGAGTTTTCACTCGCTCCTTCTGAGCTTCAATAGCTAAGGAGGCTAGACGACGAGTCTCATCTAGCCATTCTAAGTAAAGAAGATGCTCTTCTACTGGAGCAGTATCAGGGAGAAACTTGACGGTTATCTTTAATGAAGGAATCTCACACTCAATAGGAAGGGCTGCCTCCAGTCTGTAAACTAACTGAAAAGGAGTGATATCGGTGGTGTCCTTCACGGAGGTACGGTAGGCCCACAAAGCAGAGAACAACATCAGATGCCAATTGGACTTATGCATGCCAACAGTACTTTGAAGCATCGTGACCAAAACCTTGTTCACGGCTTCTACTTGACTGTTTGCCTAAGGATAGTACGGGGTCGAACTATCATGCCTAAGGCCCAACTAGATTGTTAACTCGGTCATCATGTGATTACGAAAATGTTTTCCGTGATCAGTGACGATGGCTTGGGGTACTCCGAACAGCGAAATAACATGGTTGAATAAAAATTGCGCCACGGTGTGACCGTCTTCTGACAATGTAGGCATCGCCTCAGCCCATTTCATGAAGTAATCAACAGCAACAATGATGTACCCATTCCCCCCGGCCTAGCGAGGGTTACAGGTTAGAGGATCAATGCCCCCTTGTGCAGAGGGACTGAGGGTCGCAACAATGTGCAATGAGGGATGAGAACGAGTAGAAACCAAACCGAGCGAAGCAAGGTTCGGAGGTGGGAGTGAAAAAACACCCATGAGGGTGGGATCTTTGAAGAGCCCGGCTCCCACACTCTCAAAAGGGATGGAGGTATGCTCCACGAAAGGCACATTGCCTTCAGAAGAATAAGCGAAGAAGGAGAGCTGGTCTACCGTGACATTTTTCCCCTGGTGAGGGAAACGAATGACACAGAAGAGGGATGAAGCCACGGCATGCATGGTATACGTACAACTCTAGCCCAGAAGGAGGTTGTAAGTAATATTTGCATCAACAACCTCAACTTCTACTTCAACGGTTTTCCCTTCTAAAGTAATTGGCAATCGTTGAAGAATACCATAGGGACGAGATTCTCTCCCATCAAAGGCTTCCAACATCGTAGGAGACTGGCTCAGAGTCGGAGCCCCGATCACTTTCCAACAAGCAATAGACATGATGCAAGTTGACGTGCCTTCATCAATAACTGTACGATGGATCGTTTTCGAATTGATGATGACTTGTATGAGAAAGGTGATCTGATGAGGCAGCCTTGGGACATGGCTCTCGAGATCAAAGGTGATCAAATCCGAATCTGTCGGGTCGATGCCACCGACAGTCGATAGCAGGGACTTCCTCTGAGGGGGGAAGCTCTGGAGAACCTCTAAGGTGGACATAGCCGACGGAGCTTGCGCTAAGTCCTCAACTATGCTATAGTACTAGGCAGCATGTGCATTTGGGTTGTAAGATGATCTCCTGAGTACTCCTTTGGGAGGGGGTCGGATTGTCGTCTCAGTACTTGGTCTCTCGATATGGAGCGAACCAGAGCTGGACAAAGGAGTGCTTGAGGGAACCTCAGGCTCCTTCCCGGCGGACGACGAATACTCCTTTGTTCGAATCGTTACATGAACGGGAATGGATCCAGCCATGAAGACCTGGGAACCAAAGGGAGAAGAAGACAAAGATGGATCAGCCACCATTTGAGTCTGTTAAGAGGGGAAAGGTTCTTTCAGAACCGCAGGAATCCCAGGGGCGCCTTTCAACAAACGACTAACCTCGGACCGCCTTGGGCAGTCTTTGGTGTAGTGATCCTCATCACAAATGAGACAAGGATACTTGGGTTTACGCTTAGCTCCTTCCTCGGATGGAGGTTTGGAGGAATCCTGTTTAGGTTGCTCAGACTTATTCTTTGTTTTCCCCTTTTTCTTTCCTTTCGAGGCCTTATTCATCGTGGTGGACTGGACGGCATTAACCTCGAAAGTACTTCCAAAATTAGAACCACCCTGAGAAGTGTTTTCGTTAGAAGCATTCGATTTTTGCATCCCAGGGTTTGAGGATGATTTTTTCGACGATAGATTCACAGAGCCAATGACTCCATCAACAGATGGTTTTGGTGGAGCTTTGGATGTACTGTGTCTCAAGCATCAGGCAAATACTCATACAAAGTACTTGATTGAGAGTAAACTAAGTCAAGGTACTGAGCACATGCGATAGCTTTCTCTTCAGTTACACAAGCTCCCATGGAAATGTCCCGTGCAATCTTAGGGACAAAGGAAGTTGTGAACCAGTGGCTGAGGAGTTGATCAGGAATTCCAAACTTGATCAACCGACGACGCCTCCTCCATTCATGTATATGATACGAGATGTGTGTAGTCGTGTCCTGCTTGAGAGACGTAAGGAGATGGGTCCCTATCTCATACCGAATGGGTAACTGAAAATGAATGAGGAATGCCATTGCCAATGAATTGAAATCTTGAAAAGACGCACGGGTCAATTCAATGTACCATTTAGCAGCAGAGCCGGTGAGAGTCCTTTGGAACAGGCGGAGCCGAACTGAATCGTCAAGCCATGAATTGGATGAACACCAGAGGTGATAAGTCATTACATGGGCCTTAGGATCCTCTCCAGCTTGGTCGTCGAATTTGGGACAATCGCCGGGTATCTTAGTTGGAACTGGTGGCCATTGTGGATTGTGCAAAATAGGATCATTAGTTAACTTCAACACATCGGGCAGTTCCAACGTTGCTAGAAATGGTAGCTGCGGGTTGAAGGACATCTGCGAATATGAGGTCGGGCCAGAGTTCCATCTAGTTTCCGGTTGCCCCCATTGACTTTGTCAGGATGGACCAGGTCCAAAAGGGCCTTGTCCATAGGAACTCTGTCCATAAGGGTTATATCCATAATTGGATGGTTGATTTTGGTTCTGCCCCCCAGCACTCCATTGGTTACCATACTGACCGGCAGGAGCAACATTGGGTTGCTGATAATTTTGATAAGGGGTGGCCTGTGGTCAATGATAATTTTGATACGGGGCAAACTGGTTTTTCCCCTGGGGTTGCTAGTATCCGTATGGTTGCTAGGCTCCATATTGAGCCTCGGAACCAGGCTGCGTTTGATAAGAAGGTTGGGATTGATACCCACCTTGCAGCTGGAGACCAGTTTGATTCTGGGGCTGGTAACTGGGTTGAGCTTGAGAAGCAGCAACCATCTACATGTCCCGTTGAGCAGGCCCAAAGAGATATCCTTGCGAAGACTAAGGTTGGGCCATCTGGCCGGAAGGTTGTCCTGGTTGGATCTGAGATGGACCTACTTGCCCAAAAGTTTGAACTTGCTGGGTGTTCGGTTGTCCTTGCGCAACCAAAGGTTGTCCTTGCAGACCAGATGGCTAACTAGGTTGAGCAGTGGGCTGGCCTTGCTGCATGTAAGGCTGGCCACCTTGCCCAGAAGGGTAGCCTTGCTGGTTTCCGGGTTGTCATTGCTGCACGTAAGGTTGTCCCGGGTTCTCGTAGGGTTGACCCGAAGGGTATCCCTGCTAGACTCCAGTTTGTCCTTGTTGAGCATAAGGTTGTCCCGGATTTCCAGAAGGTTGCCCAAGATATGTAAAAGACGAACCACCAGAGGACGTAGGTTGTCCCTGGGAGGGTTGTCCTTGCGAGCCTCCAGGTTGCCCTGGATAGGTTTGGCCATAATACTGCTACCCATAATTAGGTTGCGTGTAGGATGGCTAACCCTAGTATGATGGTCCTTGGGACGGCTGCCCTTGACCCGGACGAAACTGGCCACCACCATAACCGGTGGTACCCTAAGCGACATTCAACGGAATTGAAGACTCAACCGCGGATTGAGCTGGCAAGGAGGTATACAAATGATGACCTATAGGGTCATAATAGGGGCCTTGCACGCCTGGATTTTGGACAGCATGCAAGTACTGAGAGTATGCCCCCCCTGCTGAAATGGCATCAGAAGAAGGCGGGGCACTGCTTGCAGGGTGAACAATCTGGCAGCATGTGTCGATTGACCACTACGTACCAGACCACGGGATGGGTCGGCAACAGTAGTTACGACGGAAGATGTCATAACGGCACTAGCAACCAGAGTCGACGATGCGACACAAACGGTCGGATTGGTGGGAACTGACGTGACAGCAATATGGTGAACTTGGGAAACAAAAGGTCCCGTAGTGGGAACAATGTTATTATCCCACATAGAAGAGGAACTCCCAGAGCCCATGGCATCCCTCAGAGATCTATAGCGCATCGGCACTATAATACCAAGAGGTGTAATAGTGTAGGGCATAGATATGACTGGGGACGTGGCCAGGATGGGAGTCTCAATACTTGACATAACAGGTGTTCCACTCGATACAGGAGATGTGTCTTCCATATAAGAAGAAGCCATCAGGGTCGAAACACCAGTAGGAGTAGAGGGAAAATCCTCTTCGGAGGGCTCCCAAACAGGGTTCCAAAACAAATCGTAAAGCGCGTCCTCTGGAGCATGAGAGTTCAACGGTTGGACACTCGGAATAACGGGAAAAGTGTCACCACAAACCGGTGTCTCAGGAGCAGCAGAAGAAGGAGACCCTTGGTCACTCGGGATGGGAGACAGGATCAATGGATCCGCTAGGATGATCGAATCAAACAAAAATCCTAGACAAGCTAACGGTAAAAGACCCTACTCAAAACTAACGCACACAACATCTAACAAGGTAAATGTAATCGTGGTCGAATAAATTTTTAAGACATTAGGACACAACTTGACCTTTTCATGTTTTAAGAGTCGAAAAAAGGACAAAAGATGACTCTAGTCACCTTCGAATATTTAGTGAGCTCGAAGTGACAAATGCTCAAGAGAGCCTTTTCTTTTAAGGAGTCCGAAAAGGATCAAAAAGTGACTGCTCTGGAGAAACTAGGCAAGGGGTTTACCAGACAATCCGTAAAACTGCATATACACCTTAGCAATCATATGAAAGCCAAGGACTTTCCGTACAACAGTCAATCTTCCTGAATGTTGTGTTCAGTGCGTTACGGGCTCTAAGGCGGCAGACACGGCTTCCTGTGGATCAAGGATGATAACCTAGTGGAGTCTCCCCATATATACGCAACAGTACTGGGAGCACAAGTCTGTACTAGACCACAGTTGAGTCACACAAGGAGGAATCACCCAACCTTAATGCGAGAACAAAAGTGACTAGGTTTAACGACGCCGAAGCACATCTCTAGCCTAGACCTCTAGAATGTGAGTGTTATGTTCCAATGCATTTTTAAGTTCATTCGATTTATTTTAAAGTTGATATTGAGTTAAGTTTCAGTTTTCAGGTCCTACCGTATGTAATTTCTCAAAATCCCTAAATGCAATCTATATGCCAAAACATGTCATTCCATTCGATGAACGCTGACTACAAGAGAGTTAGAGAGATTTCATGTAAACGAAACGATCACAAACAACGAAGAGTTTCCCTAATGCAGCTAATGCAAATCAATAAACTTTTCTTTAAGATCGCTAATTCACTAATCAAAATGAAAAGTCCTAACTTTCATTAACTGTTTCAAAGAAAAAGAGATTTTCTTTTCCAATAATGACAAAATGCACTAAAGAACTTTTGAGAAATAATACTAACAAATTCTAACCAATACACACACGTTCAGTTCCTCAAAACATAGATCAAACATCCAAAGAATCAAAAAGATCCCAAAGTGAACAATGAGCCGTGTGATCTGGGCTCAAAGTGGGATGAAGCGGAATTCAAGTGAAGACGAAGAAAATCACTCAAATAACGCAACGAGGCGATCTACAACTACTCAACAAGTGTAAAGGAGCAAACCAGAGAGTTTACTAGACAACAAAAAGATCAACACACCTTAGGAAGGCTCAATTCACAAGGCCACTAGATGCCCTAGGGCTAGAAATGCGAAATTGGGAGAAAAAAACAAACACCCAAAGGGTAGCAATCAAAACCAGACAAATCATACTGCGATCAAAACCAGACAAATCATACTCCAACACACCAAAGTAGTCTAGTAAAGGTACTCAGGACAAAACCAAAGCTAAAAAAAATGAGAACCAAGCAAACTTCAAAATTTTACAGGCCTGGCGCGACTATCAGGCTGCAATAAGCGCCTTTTAGGGATTGGCGCGGGTTGTCAATGTGCAACTTGCACCAACTGGCGCGACTGCCACGCTATAAACTAGCGTCAGTCGAGTTTGCTAAGGAAAAATAAAAAACAAAAGAGCCAAGGCTAAACTAGCAATACCTAAGTGCTCTCAAGAGGCAAAAACAACATAGGTATCCGACCCAGAAAGCAAAACAAGCGGGAGAAACCAAGGAAACAAACAAGGAACAAGGCTAGTCCCAAGTCGTTCAGTTTGCAAACCAAACCGGAGATGGACTGAAGTAGCGTTGATCTACTTCGCTAATGCAAAGCAATAGCGTTTCAAAGGCTATCTGGCCAGGCTTCAGATTTCGTTTAATAGTTTACAAATCAAACAACATGACAAGATAAACAAACAAGGCAAGAGCCAACTCCCCAGCGGAGTTGCCAAATTGTTGTATAGGTAAATCCCCTCTACGGACAGAGGCAATCCCACTAGCCTAAACGTGGTCTAGCAACAATCGAACAACGCTAATACGCAAGTTTCTAATTGCAAAATAAAGGCCAATGATGAGAGCCTACCTCGAATCCAACGCTAGTATTTGTAGAAGGGTCGTCACTTCCGTTCTTTCGCTTCAGCTGGTCACAATCCTCACAATCTTCATGAACAGAGACTTGCACATGCAAAGAACAAGACAAATACAAGCATAAAATCCAAGAAATGAAACTATGTATCAGTCAGAAAGGATACAACTCAAACATCATATTAAAGACACATGAGTGGAACCATAATGATAGTCGTTTATTATTATTGATAAACAAAAGAGAATACAAACAAGTTCTGACGTCAAATCCTCCTTTGGCTGGGTGAATCAGCAACACATGCCTTACAAAGCTTGTAAGGGATGGGAACAAGCCTCTCTCTCCTTGATTACTTGGACATGGATCTCCTCCTTAAATATTTAGCCTCATAGGGATGAACAAGGCCTCTTGCAAGATGAGCTTAGCAATTCTCAAGCTTTGGGACTTAGATTTTGGAGCTTGAAAAGTAGAATTACTAACTAGCTTGCCAAAGGGGAAAGAACAAGCTTATATAGAGGTAGGAGGAGTAGATAAGACCATCCACTTGATTCATGGGATTGTCCTTATCATTAGGAAGCTTCCATGAGAGGTGGAGAACTACTTCCCTCCATGGGAGATACAAAGCCCAACTGAACCAACTGAAACTGGAATTAGTTCATGGATAAGGTAGAAGGAACCTTCGGAAGTTTGATTGTTAAAAACTTTACCCAACTGGGTTGGCGCTAGTGCGACTCTGAGACAGAGCGCCAGCTAGCGCACCCTCTTTCGAGGATTTACCCCATTAGCAGGAGTAATACACTGTGGAACAGCGCCAATGGACAAAGGGCTATATTTTTGGGTATTTTGCAGAAGGTGTCTTCAAGGCATATGAAGTACATACTTTAAGGGATACAATGCAGGTGTTTTCAAGTTATGTCACTTCTCACAGGTCCCGGAATAGGTCCTCCAATGTACGGGAGAGGGGGTAATAGGGACGGTGACAAAATACTGTGCAACAGCGGTCATGAAAGAATGGAGCGTGAATGTATTGTAGTGGATGAGACACAAGTGAATTCTCTGAGCGACTTCTCTTGAACATATTGGCGACACTGAAATGGATTGATAGCGTTAACCCCAAAGATGGATGGTACGATGGACCAATGGTGATATGACCGGTGACTGGAATAACCCAACCTGACTCAGACGTGGAGTGAAAGTGTCATGTTCAAGAGCGACTTGCTACCAATAAAGTTTCTTCAAGTTTTCTTCCCAATTTTCCCCAGTCATTGCTAACCAGTACCTCTTTATTTTTATCAAGCTTGAGGAGGATAACATATGCTTGTTCTAAAATCCGCCCTTTGGGCGAACCCGTCGCTATGTTTTAAGGAGCCTAGCGATAGTGAAACTCATTCTCATCCATTTGGACAAGTTTGTCACTATTGATTTTAATGGGTTTAACAACAATGATAACTCGGTGCTTTTTCAATTCTAGATAGTCTTAAAAGGAATGGAAAGGAAACTCCCATAATCCTTTTTCGTCATATAACCCCTTAAGTCCGAAAAAGTATAAAATAATACGAAAGGAATGAATTTTTGATAGTTTTAACGAGCTGAACAAGACAAACGCTTGATCTTTTTGTGTAATAATACCTCAAGTCTAAAAAGATTAAAATATATAGGAGGGATAGCACTTCTAGTAGCTTTCACGAGCTGGAGAGGCCAATCGCTTGGAAATATTTTCATATTTTACGAGTCATATGAAAAGATTTTAAAGGAGACTCGTTTTTTTTTTAGGAACGAGTGATAATTTCGAGTAGCGGCTGATTCCAGGTAAGGTTTGGAATTTTCCAATCATGGCAGTGTCACAAGGATGGCTAATAGAATCACTCGCGCATATGTTCCTAAAAAAGGGTAAACAATCAAATGGAGGCATATGATCGGCCAAAAACAAAGTGGAGGTGATGATGAGAACACGACCAAGGCTCAAAAGATGATGATAATGCATTCGCAATGGTTATTTACCAAAGATTGGTTCATTTTTTAATGAGCTTAAACTCTAGGGGAAACATTTGCTCATCGCGTAGGTTTAATTTTTAACGAGCTTGAACTTCCCAAAAAAACTTCTCGTGGCGAGTTTATTTTTTAATGAGCTTAAACCCTGCGGTAACACTACTTGTGATAAGTTTGCATGCCACCAGCATAATAACGCAAATTGAGGTGCATGCCCCCCAAGCTTCATTGCATTCAACATTGTAGTTGGAATGAAGGTTTACCTTCAAAATTTTTGAAAGACTCGACTTGGATTTTACGAGATCGTAATCAAAGACTCGATTTGGAAAGGGAGTTGGTTCATTTTTTAATGAGGTTGACACAGTAAAAGAACTATCCTCATTACGCCTTGTTTCATTTTTTAACGAGGTCGACACGAGATAAGAATTGTCCTCAGAATCCACCATATTTACATTATTTGATAGAAAATCAAAAACTGAAGGATGATTAAGGTCGCTGGAATAATCTTCGTGGTGATCCGGAAGATGGTGGTAATCTTCCCATGGTGCCCTGTCAATCATCATTGACTGAACAATTCCTTCGTCTATAGAATGTACATGTGACTAAGGATCTAAAGGGGTACCATATTCCTTAGACCTATCTATCCAAATGCTTGATGAGCGTCGATTTGGATTTGCCCCCTAGGCCAAGAAAATTGATTGCTACAATATTTCTAAAATGGCGATGATCCATGCTGTCAAAATGTTCAGGAATCCTCTTAATCTAGAAGATATCATATTGCAGGTTCCCACCGTTGCCACTTCCGCTAAATTGTTTGGAGGCGGTAGCGCAAAAGTCCCCATTAATGCGGGGTCTTTTAGTAGGCCTACTCCAATATTTTGAAGTGAATGAGGGCTTCCATGGATCATCGGAATGCTTCCTGTAAATTGTGAACTGTTGGGGAGAAAATTTTGTTGGTAGACAATTGTAATTCCAGGGCCTTCCCAGTAGGATGTTGTAATCGAGGTTTCCGTCGATAACTTCAACATCAATTTCTGTTGTTTTTCCCCCCAGTTCAACTTACAAGTTACTCAATATCCCATATGGTGTGTATGTTCGTCCATAAAATGATTTTACTGTCGTCGACGATCTCAACACAAGTGGAGATCCTAAAGTTTTCCAGTAACTCATCGACATAATACATGTAGATGCCCCCTCATCAATAATTGTTCGATGAATAGTTTTGTCGAAGGCTTTCACTTGAATAAGGAAAGCTAGTTGAGCCAGTAACTAAGGGTCATATCCTTTGTGATTAAAGGACACAAGATTGGAATCCGTTGCGTCAATCCCACCTATCGCTGACAATAAAGCCTGCCTTTGGAAGGAGCAATTTTGCGGTACCTCAAGTGTCAACATAGCGGACGGTGATTGGGCCAAATCCTCCACTATATTATAATGTTGTGCTTTTCTGGCATGAGGATTAAACGTTGATTTGTGTACGACTCCCTTTGGCGGTTTTATCGTTAGTTCAGGAGTGATGGGTGGCACAACTTCGGGTGAAGTTGTTGTCAAATTAACAGGTTGATCATTATCCTTGTTGTTCAACATCTGTGGATTCCCGTAATTTTTATTCCTTGTCTATATCAAAGCATCATTTAGCTGCTTCGAAACAGAAAACATTAGCACTTGGGACGGGGAAGCATTGTTGCTAGCAACCAGATTGTTTCCTGGGTTTGGAAACGAATCAGTCAATACTGCCGAGGTTTTTGAACTCTTGAAGAATTTCCTAAGCTCAGCTTTATATGAACACTCTCTTGTCCAATGATCCTCATCACATATCAAGCATGGATGACTTGGTTTCCTATCTCCATAAGGTTTTGCAGAAGAATTTTAAGGAGATGAGTCCTCCAATTTCTTCTTCTTCCCTTTCTTTTTCTTCTTGCCTCCTGGTTGCTTGGGTTCTTTTCCTTTGTCAGTCGACACGGCATTTACTTCCAAGGTGAAAAGTTCTTCATTTTAGTTTTGACTTGAAACCGTACGGGCCTTCTTTAACGTAGCCTTTATGGTTTTCGTGCTAGTCACACCTATCACGCCATCGCCGTCATGAGAGTCTTTGTTTGATTTAGGAGGGGGAGGAACGGAAAATTCAAGTCTATGAGCATCAGGGATTTTATCGTAGAGTGTGCTAGATTGAGTATAGATCAAGTCTAGATATTGTGCATGAGCAATAACTTGCTCTTCAGTGACGACTCCTCCCTTTGCCACATCTTCTGTAATAGAAGGTAATAATGACTTAATAAACCATTCAGCCAACAGCTAATCAGGAACATATGTTTTTACCATTCTACGGTGACGTCGCCACTCATGAATATGATCAGATATGTGAGTGGCCATCGTTTGTTAGAAATTGGTAAGAAGCTCTGTTCTCGTTTCGTACCTTATGGGTAACTGAAAATGGGTTAGAAAGGTTGTGGCTAGGGTATTGAAGTTATCAAATGAAGCTCTAGGCAATTCGATATACCATTTTGCTATTGGACCAATTAACATTCGTTGAAAAAAGTGAAGCCTTATCGAATCAGCATTGAGAGTGTTTGATGAACACCACAGATGAGAGGTCATCACATGATTCGACGGGTCTTCACCCGGATTTCCATTAAATTTAGGAATATATGATGGAAGTTTATGAGGAATTGCAGGCCACCAAGGGGCGTAAGCAATTGGATCGTTTGTTACTGGATTTAGATCTGGTAACTCTAAAGTCGCCACGAAAGGCAATTGTTGATTCAGGCTCGATGAAGCATACCCAGGATAAGATGGAATTTCCTGAGCAGTTAGACTTTGCATAACAGCATAATGCATTTGATGTTGGTAACTTTGGAAAGGTTGATGGGCATGACTATTATGATATGATTGATGTTGACCGTTTTGAATATACGGTTGCCCATTACTTGCCAAGACTTGTTGCTCAGATCCTTAGTAAGCTTGTTGGAATTGCGGTTGTTGGTATTGTACCAACCATGGTTGTGAAGCCATGAGTTGTTGTTCAGTACTGACTGTTTGACCAAGATGGGGGGTAATGGTCCCCGTTTTAACCTGGGTCATTCCACTAGTCGGTGATTATGGTTGCGTCGCAGGGACAAGAGGTTGTTGTATTACGACTTGAGAAACCTGAGGTTGGCATACAACAGGCAACGCTTGTACTTGTGATACCATCACAATAGCCGGCATAGTGGGAATATTTGACATAGGTAAACTTTTTTTCATCGAGTATACAACTCTTGGTTGTTGAGGCAGTACTAGCACCCATCCGCTAGATGTAATTCCAGCATACCCTGAATTCTATTGTGAACTCTCGTATGGTTTTTCTCCCGGAGGATACAATGAAAGGGTATACTGCCCTCCATACGGCGGTAATCCAGTGCTCAAAGGAATGATTTGCCTTTGGGGACCGGATTGCCCAAATTGACACTACGAAGGATCAATTTGTTGAGACTCAACATAAGATATTCCAGATATTATCTCGGACGAACAAACGGGAATATTCCATACTGTCGAAACAGCCCTTGGATGGACTCCATCCAACGATTGAGAGCTAGTTGGGACAGATGGTATGCTGGCCAACATTGTCGGAGTAGCAGCAGGAAGTTCTGTCACTGCTGTGGTGGAAGACACAGTCCTAGATGTTGACGGTTGTTCAGACATATGTAGTCTATCCAAAATATTCCTCAGCGATTCTTCAGGAACTTCCGATGGTGGGCGACTAACTTCTGATGAAGAAGGATATATGGTGATCCCAGCTCCAAATTGCGATGGAGCGTTAGATGGAGGATCCTCTACTATCTCTTCTATGGTAATCAATCCAGGCAGAAGAGGTAGACCATCAGGTCCGTAAAATATTTATGGTGCCGAAGAAGGTATAGGTTCTACAGCAACTGATCTTTGGGGTGTAACACCTTTCGAATAAGCTGTAGATGGAGTCAGATCAGGAATAGAAGTGTTTACAGTTACACTAGGATCAGTTGTAATGTCCTTTTGTGGCTGCGGAATTTCTTCTATAGAGGTAAGGATACCAGAAATGTTCGGAGTAACCAAAGTTTCTGAGGATGTCGAAGTACTTGCTCCAACCAACCTAGGGGACTTCGATCTGGTCAAACGAGTTTGTTTCGTCTAGAATAGTTTCGTTTCCAGAGTCAACGACAGTTGACTCGTAAGCCTCCGCGAACGACGGGGTTTCGATTGACTTTCTTCCACGATTTCGGATTACTCGATCAACTCAAAATAATAGGGGAAAATGATTCCGAATTAAATGAATTTTAGACACTTTGACACAACTTGTTTTTTCAATTTTTAAGAGTCGAGAAAAAACAAAATAGGACTCTAGTCACCTTCAATTTTTAATGAGCCTGAAGTGACAAGTACTCAGATGGACCTTTTCCTTTAAGGAGTCTGAAAAGGAACTAAAGAGACTACTCTGGAAATCTAGACAGAGGGATTACCAAACCAATCACAAAACTGCAGAATAATTTTTACAGTATGGCAGTCAATCTTCCCAAATGTTGTGTTCAGTGCATTGCGATCGATAGGGTGGAAGACACGGATTCCTAAGGATAAAGGATATAGCCTATTGTGGTCTCCCAATATATACTCGACGGTACATGGGAGCACAAGTTTGTACTGGCAATGGTCGTCTCAAAGAGGAGGAATCACCCAACCAGCAATGAAAGCAATAGTTATCAGGCTTTACAACGTCGGAATATGTCTCTAGCCTAGACTTCTAAATGTTGTGTGTTAGGTGCCAAAGAGTTTTTATGTTCATTGTATTTATTTTACATTTGATCTTGCTTAAGAAATTTTCCTTTCAGGTTCACTGCGTGATGTAGATATATAATTCCTAAAATGCAGTCTAAGATGAGAAACAATCTTTTAATCTTATTTTTGCAATGAAAATCCTAGCTACTAAGGAAAGAGAAATGAGATTTTTTAAACATAGAGCACAGAGCACACACTAGATGCATTTTCCTAAATCAAACCAACAAGCAGTCTAAATGCAAATGTACATGCATGTATTTGTTTTCATCCTTCTTAATGTGTGAATGACAAGAAGAATGCTAAGTACAAATCTGAATTATCTTTTCAAAGCGACAGTACTAACAATTTTTCTTCAAAATACGAAAGGAAGATAATGACGACACTTTGCGATTTCGAATTGAAAATTGTTTTCGACACTTGAAAAACTACTAATTCAAATCTAATACAAGAGTAATAGTATAATTGACCATCCAGAACAATAGGATTCTCTTCTATGACTTAAAACAACACTTCCAAATCAAGAAACGACAGTTAGATTACGCTACTTCTTTGTAAAAGAGAACTGAAAATGGCACACAATACACAAAAACATTCACAGTTCTTTGCACAATGGAGGCGGAATGATGGAAATGAAGGGGGTTTCCACAGAGGTGTACTGATCACAGACAGCAAAACTCCTGAATAAAGTTGAAGAGAGTGAATAAAAAACCAAAATATGGAAGCAGAAGAGGTCTTGTCTGATTAGCACACTTGTAACACAGGGAAAGTGCAATGTAGCGCACCTACTGCACATGGGAGGTGCGACGCATCCAAATTCCCAAGAGTAGAAGGTGCGATGGTCTAGGGACAAGACTTCAACTTGGTTCTTGGTCATAGTTTGTATCTCAGTTCAAGGATTTAGGCTGAGCAAGTGATGTTCAGTAAATATAAATCACAGGGGTTGAACTAATGAGGTTACTAGAGCCACCACCAAGGCAATTAGAATTTTTGCAAATCGATTGTTCAGTTTATAAACAAAACCCGGAGATAGACTGAAGTAGCATTGATCTACTTCGCACTTGCATAGAAAATGTAGTTCGAAGGCTAGTTGGCTTGACTTCAAGCTCCGTTTGTAATTTTATAAAACAAACAAATATAGACAAGCAAACAACCTATTCACTCCCCAGTGGAGTCGCCATTTTGTTATCAGGAAATCTAGTGTCAACTCAGAGCTGCTAGTCCCACTAAGACTGGTAGCTATCTTAGAAACAAACAAACTAAAACTACTTTCGCTTTCCTTTATGAGAAGTAGATAAGAGGGGAACAAAGGACACCAACTGTTACACAGTATTTTTTCACCGTCCCTGTTACCCCTTCTCCCGTACATTGGAAGACCTATTCCAGGACCTGTGAGAAGTGACATCACCTGGAAACACCTGCATTGTATCCCCTTGAGTATGCACTCCATATGCCCTGAAGACACCTTCTGCAAAATACCCATAAATATAGCTCTTTTTCCATTGGCGTTGTTCCACAATGTATCACTCGCACAAATGGGGGAAATCCTCCAAAGAGGGCGCACCAGCTGGCGCTCTGTCTCAGAGTCGCACTAGCGCCAACTCAGTTGGGTAAAGTTTTTAACAAACAAACTTCTGAAGGTTCCTTCTAAGTTATCCATGAACTAATTCCAGTTTGAATTAGTTCAGTTGGGCTTCGTATCTCCCAAGGAGGGAAGTAGTTCTCCACCTCTCATGGAAGCTTCCTAATGATAAGGACAATCCCTTGAATTTGGTGGATGGTCTTATCTACTCCTCCTACCTCTATATAAGCTTGTTCTTTTCCCTTTGACAAGCTAGTTAGTAATTCTACTTTTCAAGTCCCAAAGTCTGAAAATTGCTAAGATCATGTTACAAGAGGTCTTGTTCATCCCTATAAGGCTATATCTTTAAGGAGGAGATCCATGTCCAAGTAATCAAGGAGAGAGAGGCTTGTTCCCCATCCCCTACAAGATTTGCAAGGCATGTGTTGCTGATCACCCAGCCAAAGGAGGATTTGACATCAGAACTTGGTTGTATTCTCCTTTCATTATCAATAATAATAGGCGACTATCATTATGGTTCCACTCATGTGTCTTTATAATGATGTTTGAGTTGTATCATTTCTGACTGATACATAGTTGCATTTCTTGGATTTTATGCTTGTATTTGTCTTGTTCTTTGCATGTGCAGGTGTCTGTTCACGAGGATCGTGAGGATTGTGACCAGCTGAAGCGAAAGAACGGAAGCGGCGACTCTTCTACGAATACTAGCGTTGGATTCGAGGTAGGCTCTCATCATTGGCCTTTACTTTGCAATTAGGAATCTACGTGTTAGCATTGTTTGATTGTTCCTAGACCCCATTTAAGCTAGTGGGACCACCTCTGTCTGCAGAGGGGATTTACCTGTACAACAATTTGGCGACTCCGCTGGGGAGTTGGCTTCTGCCTTGTTTGTTTATTTTGTCTTGTTGTTTGATTTGTAAACTTTAGACGGAGCCTGAAGTCTGGCCAGATAGCCTTCGAAACGCTATTTCTTTGAATTAGTGAAGTAGATCAACGCTACTTCAGTCTATCTCCGATTTGGTTTGCAAACTGAACGACTTGGAACTTGCCTTGTTCCTTGATTGTTTCCTAGGTCTCTCCCGCTTGTTTAGCCTTCTGGGTTGAATGCCTTTGTTGTTTTTGCCTCTTGAGAGTACTTAAGTATTGCTGGTTTGGCCTTAGCTCTTTTTTTTTATTTTTCCATAGCAAAATCGACTGGCTCTAGATTATAGCGTGACAGTCGCGCCAGTTGGCGCATGTTGCACACTTACAACCCACGCCAATCCCTAAAAGGCGCTTGTTGTAGCCTGACAGTCGTGCCATGCTTCTAAACGTTTGAAGTTTGCTTGGTTCTCAACTTTTTGAGCTTTGGTTTTGTCCTAAGTACCTTTATTAGACTACTTGAGTGTGTTGGAGTGTGATTTGACTGGTTTCGATCACTACCCTTTGGGTGTTTTCTTTTTTCTGCCGATTTCGCATTTCTATCCCTAAGGCATCTAGTGGCCTTGTGAATCGAGCCTTCCTAAGGCATTTTGATCTTTTTGTGGTCCAGTCGACTCCTTTGTTTGCTCCCTTACACTTGTTTGGTAGTTTTGAATCATTTTGTTGCGTTATTTGGGTGATTTGCTTCGTCTTCACTTGAATTCCGCTTCATCTCACTTTGAGCCGAGATCACACCGTTCATTGTTCTCTTTGGGATCTTTTTGGTTCTTTAGATGTTTGATTTGCTGATTTGAGGAACTGAACGTGTTTGTATTGCAAAGAATTTGTTTGTGTTATTTCTCAAAAGTTCTTTAGTGCATTTTGCCATTATTGAAAATAAAATCTCTTTTGCTTTGAATCAGTTAATGAAAATTAGGACCTTTCATTTCGATTAGTGATTTAGTGATCTTAAAAAAAAGTTTATTGATTTGCATTTGCTGCATTAGGGAAACCCTTTGTTGTTTGTGATCGTTTCGTTTGCATGAAAGCTCTTTAATTCTCTTGTAATTAGCATTCATCGAATGGAATGATGTGTTTTGCAATATAGATTGCATTTAGGGATTTTGAGAAATTACATACGGTAGGACCTGAAAACCGAAACTTAACTCAAGATCAACTTTAAAATAAATCGAATGAACATAAAAACGCATTGGAACATAACGCTCACATTCTAAAGGTCTAGGCTAGAGACGTGATCCGACGTCGTTAAACCTAGTCACTTTTGTTCTCACATTAAGGTTGGGTGATTCCTCCTTGTGTGACTCAACTGTGGTCTAGTACGGACTTGTGCTCCCACGTACCATTGAGTATATATGGGGAGACTCCACTATGTTATCATCCTTGATCCACAGGAAGCCGTGTCTGCCGCCTTACAGCTCGTAACGCACCGAACACAGCATTCGGGAAGATTGACTGTCATACAGAAAGTCCTTGGCTTTCATATGATTGCTAAGGTGTATATGCAATTTTATGGATTTTCTGGTAAACCCCTTGCCTAGTTTCTCTAGAGTAGTCACTTTTTGATCCTTTTCGGACTCCTTAAAAGAAAAGGCTCACTTGAGCATTTTTCACTTCGGGCTCACTAAATATTCGAAGGCGACTAGAGTCATCTTTTGTCCTTTTCTCGACTCTTAAAACATGAAAAGGTCAAGTTGTGTCCTAATGTCTTAAAAATTTATTCGACCACGATTACATTTACCTTGTTAGATCTTGTTTGCGTTAGTTTTGAGTAGGGTCTTTCATCGTTAGCTTGTCTAGGATTTTTTGTTGAATTCGATCATCTTGGCGGATCCATCAATCCTGTATCCCATCCCGAGTGGCCAAGGGTCTCCTTCTTCTGCTGCTCCTGAGACACCGGTTTGTGGTGACACTTTCCCTGTTATTCCAAGTGTCCAACCGTTGAACTCTCATGCTCCAGAGGACAAGCTTTACGATTTGTTTTGGAACCCTTTTTGGGAGCCTTCTGAAGAGGATTATCCCTCTACTCCTACTGGTGTTTCGACCCCAATGGCTTCTTCTGATATGGAAGACACATCTCCTGTATCAATTGGAACACCTGTTATGTCAAGTATTGAGACTCCTATCCCGGCCACATCCCCAGTCATATCTACGCCCTACACTGTTACACCTCTCGGTATTACAGTGCCTACGCGCTATAGATCTCTGTGGGATGCCATGGGCTCTGGGAATTCCTCTGCTATGTGGGATAATAACATCGTTCCCACTACGGGATCTTTTGTTTCCCAAGTTCACCATATCGCTGTCACGTCAGTTCCGACCAATCCGAGCGTTTGTGTCGCATCATCGACTCCGATTGCTAGTGCCGTTACGTCATCTTCCGTCGTAACTACTGTTGTCAGCCCGTCCCGTGGTCCAGTACATAGTGGTCAATCGGCACATGCTTCCAGAGTTGTTCACCCTGCAAGCAGCGCCCCACCTTCTTCTGATGCCATTTCAGCAGGGGGGGCATATTCTCAATACTTGCATGTTGTCCAAAATCCAGGCGTGCAAGGCCCCTATTATGACCCTATAGGTCATCATTTGTATACCTCCTTGCCATCTCAACCCGCGGTTGAGTCTTCAATCCCGTTGAATGTTGCTTGGGGTACCACTGGTTATGGTGGTGGCCAATTCTGTCTGGATCAAGGGCAGTCGTATCAAGGACCATCATACCAAGGTCAACCATCCTACACGCAGCCTAATTATGGGCAGTAGTATTATGGCCAAACCTATCCAGGGCAACCTGGAGGTTCACAAGGACAACCCTCCCAGGGACAACCTTCAGCCTCTAGTGGTCTGTCTTTTACCTATCTTGGGCAACCTTCTGGAAACCCGGGACAAACTTATGCTCAACGAGGACAACCTGGAGTCCAGCAGGGATACCCTTCGGGTCAACCCTACGAGAATCCGGGAAACCCTTATGCGCAACAAGGACAACCTGGAACCTAGCAAGGGTACCCTTCTGGGCAGGGTAGCCAGCCTTACATGCAGCAAGGCTAGCCTGCTGCTCAGCCTAGTCAGCCATCTGGTCTGCAAGGACAACCTTCGGTTGCACAAGGACGACCAAACACCCAGCGAGCTCAACCTTCTCGGCAAGTAGGTTCGTCTCAGATCCAACCAGGACAACCTTCCGGCCATATGGCCCAACCTCAGTCTTCGCAAGGATATCTCTCTGGGCCTACTCAACCGGGCATGCAGATGGTTCCTGCTTCTCAATCTCATCCCGGTTACCAGCCCCAGAATCAAACTGGTCTCCAGTCACAAGGTGGGTATTAATCCCAGCCTTCTTATCAAACACAGCCTGGTTCCCAGGCTCAATATGGAGCCCAGCAACTGTATGGATACCAGAAACCCCAGGGGCAAAATCAATTTGCCCCGTATCAAAATTATCAACAGCCGCAGGCCACTCCTTATCAAAATTATCAGCAACCCAATGTTGCTCCTGCCGGTCAGTATGGTAACCAATGGGGTGCTGGGGGGCAGAACTAGAATCAACCGTCCGGTTATGGATACAACCCTTATGGACCTGGCCCGTCAGGACAAGGTCAATGGGGGCAACCAGCAATTGGGTGGAACTCTGGCCCTACCTCATATCCATAGATGTCCTTCAAACCACAGCTACCATTCTTAGCAACGTTGGAACTGCCCGAAGTGTCGAAATTAACCAACGATCCTATCTTGCATAATCCACAATGGCCGCCAGTTCCAACTAAGATACCCGGCGATTGTCCCAAGTTTGACGGCAAAGCTGGAGAGGACCCTCAAGCCCATGTAATGACTTATCACCTCTGGTGTTCGTCCAATTCATGGCTTGACGATTCAGTTCGGCTTCGCCTATTTCAAAGGACTCTCATCGGCTCCGCTGCTAAATGGTACATTGAATTGACCTGTGCATCTTTTCAAGATTTTAATTCATTGGCAATGGCATTCCTCACTCATTTTCAGTTACCCATTCGGTACGAGACGGGAACTCATCTCCTTACGTCTCTCAAGTAGGAAACGGCTACGCACATCTCTGATCACATACATGAATGGAGAAGGCGTCGCCAGTTGATCAAGTTCTGGATTCCTGATCAACTCCTCACCGATTGGTTCACAACTTCCTTTGTCCCTAAGATCGCACGGGACATTGCTATGGGAGCTTGTGTGACTGAAGAGCAAGCTATCACGCGTTCCCAGTACCTTGACTTAGTTTATTCTCAGTCAGGTACTTTATATGAGTATTTGTCTGATTCCTCGAGACTCGTTACATCCAAGGCTCCACCAAAGCCATCTGTTGATGGAATTATTGGCTCTGTGAATCCGTCATCCAAAAAATCATCCTCGAACCCTGGGAAGCAAAAATCGAATGCTTCTAACGAAAACACTTCTCAGTGTGGTTCTAATCCTGGAAGTACTTCCGAGGTTAATGTCGTCCAGTCCACCATGGCGAATAAGGCCTCGAAAGGAAAGAAAAAGGGGAAAGCAAAGAATAAGTCTGAGCAACCTAAACAGGATTCCTCCAAGCCTCCATCCGAGGAAGGAGCCAAGCGTAAACCCAAGTATCCTTGTCTCATCTGCGATGAGGATCACTATACCAAAGACTGCCCAAGGCGATCCGAGGTTAGTCGTTTGTTGAAAGGTGCTCCTGGGATTCCTGTGGTTCTTAAAGAACCTTTCCCCCCTCAACATGTTGAAAAGTGTGCAACAAGAAATGCTTGTTGAGAATGCAACAAGATGATGGAGCTTAGTGGAAAGGAGTCGCCTTCACTAAGTGGGCCCGCAGGCTATTTTTTGGCGCAAGTCTATTTTTAGACTATTTTTAGACATATGGATCATGTCTATGGATTGCAAGTTGCTGTTTATGGATGATTGATCAAGTTGGAAAAAATAGATGGACTTCTATTTTTAAATCATAGCGGAGTGACTGCTCAGTCTAAATATAGAACAGTCAAATATTATTAGCTCATAATAATATTTAGACTATAAACTTTGTCTTATTGTCTTGGAGCACTTCAGGATGAGCTACGGATGTGGTACATGCAGATCCCAGAAGGAAATACGTGGTTACCTATGGGATGACTAATATTTGTATGCAGGACTTCAGTTAGAACTCAAGTGAGTTGAGTTTAGTGGACTGGAGGTGCAGTTGATGGAGTTGTGTTCAGTTTAGCTTTGTTAAACTGGTTGTATTTAGTCTAACTGGCAAATGGACTAGAGATGAGTTGGGTGAATTAGTTATTAATTAATTCACAAGTTATTAACTCATAATACAACTAATGAATACATCAGTTAACTCAGTTACATGTCAGTGCATGTTCAGTTCAGCAGGGACAGGTGTTAGAGAATCAGATTGCTATCAGTTGTGACTATAGTTGTGCATCAGATCTTGCACAAATCAAGGGATTGAGTATGCCAATGAGTTTGCCAACATTGTAGCTTGTGCTCACGTTATTTAGCCAAGTAAATACGTGGTTGCCTTGGAATTATCATCAATTCTCATGCAGGTATTGAGCAGCGGAGGCAGGCAAGCAGCGAAGGAGATTTGAGCCAGTGATTGATTTAGATCTGAGCAGTTTTGTGTGTAACAGAGGTGGAGATACTTGTGAGAAGTATTTGTTGTGTAATGTTACATGACTCAATCATAATATACAGATAGTTGGGGTTTTTGGCGAGATGCTTTCCCCGGGATACATACTGTGTTAATGTGTGAATGCTCTTGATGTTTTATTGTTATTGATGCTGCTATATTGATGATCAACGTAGAGGAGCTTATGTATTGTGTATGTTTTCCGCAATAGTACATGATCAGGTTAATCTCTGTTGAATATGTGTTAAATATTCAAAATTTATACATGGTATCATAGGTGTTGATCATCAGATCTACTATTCAGGAAGTGTTTACATTCTATTTCTCTAGGCAGAGCCTGTAATCGGGCCAGGTAGCCTCTGGATTCATCCTTCCTTTGGAAGGTGAAATATCCGGTCAAAGCCCATACAGTCAATCTCTGTACGAGAAATATTGTGTTCTCACGAATCTTAGATCCGAGGCGGTTGAGTTGGTTGCTGGTGGAATTCGAATTTGCAGCAGTGTTTTCTTGGTGACAACGCAGCAATGTCTTTCAACGGATTGTGATTGGAGTATGCTCTTGAGGGCAGCTCAAACTATATTGCATGGAAGGACAGGACGGAGGCAGTATTGGATGATAACGGGCTGAAGGAGTTCATAGATACAGATATCCCAAAGCCCACTGATGCTACTCAAGCTGATGCTTGGCAAAAGAAGATCGCAAAATGTCGAAGGATTCTGTTGGAGGGCGTGAAGGATCACATTGTGTCAAGCCTCCATGGAAAGGCTACTCCATATTTGATGTGGAAATCATTAACAGAATTATTCCAAAGCAAGAGCGATCAGAGGAAGCTGGCGCTCAAAGATAAACTCAGAAACATAAAATGCGAGAAGGGTGACAATATTCCCAAGTATCTCACGAAGTTCACTCAGTGTCGAGATGAGCTGGGAAGTGTGGGGGTTACTGTCGATGATGAGGACTTGGTGAGCTTGGCTCTCCTTGGTCTTCCAAAGAGTTGGCATTCCTATTAGGACTCTGCCAATGGTCGAGAGAAGTTGCCAGGATGGGAAAGACTATGGTCAGATCTTGTGCAGGAGGAGATCAGGCGGAGCACTAGAGACAGTTCTTCAACTATGCATGATGAGGAGAACTATGCCTTAGCGAGTAAGGCGAAGAAGGGGAAGGGTAAGGTTTCTCTTTCCGAATCTAGTTCTTCCAATGATGGGAAGAAGGTTGACAAGTCGAAGGTGAGATGCTTTCGTTGTCATGTTTGGGCCATTATGCTAGTAATTGCCCAAAGAAGATGTCCAAGAAGGGATCCGAGGAAGGATCTGAAGGTGAGGCACTTGCTTCACAATTTGAGTTGGATTTCACACTCTTCACATGCATGGTTTCATCCATGATGGGAAGTGGTTG
>APFE030944715.1:0-12062 GCA_000404065.3 Pinus taeda
GATCATTTCCAAGGACGAATCGATCTCGTTGCACAATATATACTTCTTCTTCTAGATCTCCATTAAGAAATGAACATTCCACATCCATTTGATATACTTTGAACTTCTGAAAGCTAGAAAGAGCAAGGAACATTCTTATGGCGTCAAGTCTAGTAAAAGTTCAAAAGTTTCTTCAAAGTCTATACATTCTTTTTGAGCATATCCTTTACAAACAAGTCTAGCCTTGTTTCTAAAAACTTCCCCATTTTCATTCAACTTGTTTTTGAATATCCATTTGGTTCCAATGATATTTTTATCATGAGGTCTAGGAACTAATTCCCAAGTACTATTCTTTTCAATTTGCCCAAGCTCTTCATTCACGACCTTGACCCAACATTCATCTTTGCATGCTTCGTGTACATTTTGCAGTTCGATGGAGGAAAGAAATGCTAGATAGCTTGAAGATTCTATAATATTTCTTCTTTTCTGTACACCTACCTCTTTCTATCCCAAAATTTGAGTCTCTGGACGATTTTTCTGAACATATCTCGATGGAATATTTTCTTCTTCCATTATCTACTCTTATGGTGCTTCATGGGTTTCTTCTTCTTCATCATTAGTCTTGTTTGATGTGGAAGGATAATCCTCATCTTCTTCCCACTCTTCAATTTTTACCTGCTTTGGACTTTCTCCTTCTTCATCAACCACAACATCAATACATTCAATAATTTTCTCTAGTATTTTATTATAACACTTGTATCCTTTACCTTGGGAAGAGTAACCAAGCACAAGGCCTTCATTTGCTCTAGGTTCAAACTTGCCAAGTTTTTCATCAGTCCTTTCGATGTAACATTTTCTTCCAAAAGCTTTGAAGTATTTTACAGTAGGAGTCTTACCATACCAAAGTGCATGAGGAGTTTGAGTGTTGTTTACTCGAACACTTGTTTTGTTGAGAATAGTGATGGCCGCAAATGTAGCTTCACCCCAGAAGGTTGCAGGAGTTCTAGACTCATCTAGCATTGCATGAGCCATTTGTTGAACAATTATGTTCATCCTTTCTACCACTCCATTTTACTGAGGAGTCCTTGTAGTAGATGATTCCCTTATTATTCCATGTTCTTCACAGAAGTCAAAGAATTCATCCAAAGTGAATTCCCCTCCTCGATCAGACGTGAGACATTTGATTTTGTGATCTGATTTGTTTTCAACCAAAGCTCTGAAGGCTTTGAAATTTTCAAATGCTTCGTCTTTATGCATTATAATTCCTATCCAACACATTCTACAAAAGTCGTCAATGAGCAATATAAAGTATTCTTCTCCACAAGGTGACTTTTTCCTTTATGGACCACATAAATCAGTATGGACAAGTTCAAGCGGCTTACTAGCTGATCCTTCCTTCTCAGGGAAATGTGTTCTAGTTTATCTACCGAATTGACATGATTTGCATATTGTATTTTCTGGAATTTTGATGTGAGGAAGATCACAAACAGCCTAGAATTTGATTGCTTTCCTTATATAATAGAAGCTTAGATGCCCCAATCTTCTGTGCCATAGCCAGTGTTCATCATTTTTGCTTAGATAGCACTATTGTTGTCCTCCCTTGAGTATGTATAAATTATTTGGAGTTATTATGCCTTTGATCACTATTTCTCCTATATCAAGCTCACAAAAAACACATCCATTTGATCAAGATATTACCTCATTTCCTTGATCACACATTTGACTAACACTCGATAGGTTATGCTTTAATCCATAAACATACATAACATTTCTATCTTTAACCTTTTATTTTAAGAGAACATAGCCTTTACCTTTTATCACTATAGAAGTGTCATTTCTAAATGAGACCTTCTTTTCCTTTTCTAAAGCACTATATGACTGAATCTTTTCTTTATCACCTGTCATTTTTTTCAAGCATCCACTGTTAATGTAGCATTGATTTTATTGTCCTTCTGCATATAAGGCTATACCACATCTTTCATTTTGTGGTTCTTTCTTTCTCCATGCTTTGGGACCTAATGAAGCTTGCTCCTTCTGAGATTTTTGCCGAAATTTACTCCTGCATTCAAAGTCTTCATGACCGAAGTTGTTACAGATAAAGCATTCTATTTCATTTTCAAGAGCAGAAACGTTATTGTAGGTCCTTTTCATGATCCCAGTCACATTCATTTGATTTTTTACTTCTCTAGTCATGATGGTCTTGTAAGAAACATGTTTTGTAGTTTTGTGTCCAAAGTTATTACATGAAAAACATTGGCCATTAAAGAAATTCCTGTGATTATGGAATCTACTAAATTGGTGATTATTGTTTGCATTGACATTCATTCTTGAAGCAAATTGAGAATGATTTACCTGTGGTTGGTTATAACTTCTGTTCATCCTTGAAGTAGATTGAACTCGATTTACCTGGTGATCTGCTTTAAGCCTTTGCTGATGATTGTCAAACTGTTCACTTCTCTTTGCTACATCAAGATAGCTTTTGGAGGTTGATGGCTTTTGTGCTTGAGATGATTCTTTAGTATATCCCAGACCTGTCTTTGTTATAGGAGAACGTTGTACTTTTATAATTTCTTCTAAATCTTCTGATCCTTTAGCAAACCTAAGATTGAGAGCTTTTGTTTTCTCAATTTATTTTCCTAGACCCACAATTTCACATTGTAACTTTTCATTACATTTTTCCCTTTCTGCAAGTTGGAATGATAGAGTATCTATAATCATACTCTTTTCTTCTAAACATATTTTAAGTTTAGAAAGTTCTTCATAGAGACCATCTTCATCTAAAGGATCCAATAAATCATCATCTTCCAAAGCCATAAGAAGTCTATAATCATTACTATTTTCATCTTCATCACTATTTCATAAACCATCACTATCTTCATGGGTATAGTAGCTTTTCTTATTTACACTTTGTTTCATATTCCATTTTGTTGATTCCTTACCTTTATCAAGCTTATCTTTGTGAGGCACCCACTCTTCCACAAGAAAAACATTGAAAAGGTAGTTTACTTCTGAATCTTCCAGAACCCCATTGAAGTTTCTTGACAAAGTTTGATTCTTCCTCTCTTTTTGATGTATGTACTGATTCATTGAGTTCTCCTTTTCCTGAAGCTTTGAATGTAGCTTCTCTCATATCTTATGCACCCCCTTTTTTCATTTTGAAAGCAGTTAGGATTCTGTGTAGTTGTGACATAGTAATACTCTGAAGATCCTGATTTTCTTCTATGGCAGAAACTTTTTATTCAAACTTAGAAGACAAGAATCTTAAAACCTTTTCAACTAAAGTAACTTCTTTTATGACTTCACCCAAGTTTTTCATGCGATTAGCAATCTCATCTTTACATAAGAAATAATTAGCTATACTTTCATATTTGTGCATTCTGAGAGATTCATATTGAATTCTAAGAGATTGTAGTTTTGAACGTTTTACCTGATCGTGTCCTTCATAGCTTAGAATGATCTTGTCCCATATTTCTTTGGCAGTTTTGAGCTACATAACCTTGATAAATTCTGATTGTGACAGACTTCGCAATAGACTATTGATATCATTCGCATTTGTTTCATACTACTTTTTACCTATCGTATCTATAGGAATGGCCAATGGGAATGTGTATCCTCCTTCCACGATTTCCCAAACATTTGTTCCAAGAGATTGAAGATAGGTTGTGGTTCTTACCTTCCAATAGACGAAGTTACTCCCATCAAAGATTGGTGGTCTAATGGATGCCTCTCTTTCATAGTTACTCATGATTATAGATCTTCTTTCAAGCGATCAAGCTTCTTCTGAAGGGCATAATATGATACCAATTGTTGGAAATAATATTGAGATGGGGGGTGAATTAGTATTAACAATTTAACAATATTTCATTTCCATAAACATATTTATATACGCTACTTCTCTTAATGCAACTTGCATATATACGCAATTGTGTTTAGAGAAACCAACATATACCTTCTAAACTTATCATTTAGTCAATTGATCTTTAATCTATGTATCAGAACCATATAAGCAGTAACAGGTACAGTAAAAATAGAGCAGACAATCACACACAAGAATGCAAGATATAAGGTGGAAACCCAATGTGGCTGAAAACCACGTGCTACAATTCGTCTATATTTTCTTTTAATAAGAAACTTATTTTTACAATATTTATGTATTGGTGTAGTCTTATACCAGTATGTAGGCTTCTACCTGTAGAAGGCTACAACATTATCTCGTTCTCCAGCTTCTCTTGTAAGGGAGCTACAACCCCCTTAAATCTTGTACTAGCTGATGTACTAGTACATAGGTGCTGACCTATAGAAGGCTACAACCTTCTCTTTTCTTCCAAGGATCACGCTTCATAAATTTTCGGACTGGATACATCAATAGCATCAATCCAACATCAAAATATATCTGCATCAATCAATATCCCTTGCACTAACCAAAACTGAATCAAAACAATCACCTCTCTGAATGTTGTAAATATAATAAAGTAATAGTACCGAAACCCAAGCCGGAACCCAGCATACTGCAACAACAAATAGAAGTAGCCAAAACATATTTTATGAGACTTACACTACTTCAATGTGTCGAACCCATGTTCATACGTTGTTATATGAAGGCAAACATGTGTATATGTTGTTTTGAAATGCCGAACGAGCGTGTATATGTGCCTTTGCTATACTGAACCTGCATACAAATATGTAAAAGATGATTTAACCTTTACAACTATTCAGACATTGGTTATACCCATATCATCAGATTTATAGATTATGACATGTGTCAATTATAAAAGATCTAAACCACACAAATATACTTCTCTTCAAGATTTAATATCTTGACCCATAAATAGAACTTATCCTTCTTCAAGCACTCAGGTTCCTCCATGATTCAAATCCAGCTATGCACCATAACCCAATGATGAGTATTCTAGATCTTTTTCTTCATTAGATATTCAATACTTGAGTGCCATTGCTTAATGATCTCCTCCTCCTTCTATAGTCTTAGGCCTTACTCAATACCATGGTCCAGAACCACTTAGAAGCAATACCTTGGTCCAAATACTTGGGGTCAACACTTCGGACAAGATACCTTGGACCAATACTATGGGTCAAAATACCAAGGACCAAATACCACAAGCCAAAACCAAGTTTTCCAACATGTACATGCTTTTCCATGAGGGAAAGTGTGTCTATATGCATATGCGCCTTTTGGTAAGCAAACCCATGTGTATACGTGGCTTTGTCAAGAGGAGCCTACATATGTCTCTTTTTCCTTCATTCTGAGAACCTGAATTGTGATATTTCATTTGAGTGAGTTGCCATCAAGGACAACACTTGTGTCATAGCGCAAAACCTGTGTCATAATTCCAATAATATATGCATCATAGTTGAATTGGAATTTTGTATTAAGGTTCTATTTATTGAACCTAAGAGTCCACAACATGAACCTGGTAAAGCCTCAGAGGACTTGTATTATTGTACGCAAGGGGTATGGCTCATTTCTTTAATGTTGTCAGAATTTGAGGAATATGGGTATAGGGTATTATAAGGATTTGTTCATGTAATACTTCTGATGATTGATTGAATCATTGAGGAATATGGGTATAGGGTATTATAAGGATTAGTTCATGTAATAGTTGTGACGATTGATTGAATTTTAACTTCAACTGAATAAAAAATTAAGGAATGGGGTCCTAGTAGGTAATTCTCATATTAGGCTCACAGGGTATGTTACAAATGGTATGTGAGCACTAAGTTCAAATCTTGTGGCCTAATGTTAACCACACTTATGCAAGGTACAAAGGAGTTGTAGGTCGTAATGAAGGGTTCAATTATAAATTGCTAAACGAAAAGTATTCTAGAATCCATCCAAGTTGAAATCAAGCCTTGAAACAATTTTTTGTAATAGGAAAATGTATACTATAGTATATATTGTATATATATTGATTACTTGAAATCAAAGGACTAAGGTTGTTTGAAATAAGAGATATTTGATTTAGGAGTGGTGTCCCCTAGGTTACTTGACAATCATATAACTAATTGTGTTTCTGATTGCATAAGGGGGATCAATTTAGAACAAAAGTAGTCCATCAAGATGGTGTCAAAGTATTATAAGGAGTATGTGCATGGTTAAGATTTAAGACTCAATGATATCTTATATGGGGTGGGAAATACATGAATGATGTTGCATAAGATAAAAGATGGGGAGAATAAACATAACACCTTGTTAGTGAGTGAAAGTTAATTGAATATTATGTTTATCTCCTTATGACAATAAATGTGATAAAAATTCAACTTCCATGGGTAGGTACCTTAACTAGTAGGGTTCATTTTATTTTCTTGCTGGCCTTCTTTGCGAGCTGAACATTATATTCTATTCTTAGGTCATTAATTGTGGTCATATATATGGCAGAGGGTGAGCAACATATCTAGTTGATATAGAGAAATAATAATGCATGCTCTCTTTTCCTATTGACTATGCATAGAGTGATACCTTTGATCAATTTTGACAGTCATTCGAACTCTATCTCGAAGCTCAACCTACAAAATTTTACATGCAAATAAGTACTACTCACAATAACCTACATGCTACTTAAATTTTTTGAGGCACATTATTTCTGTGTAACTTGGTTATTTATTTCCAAATTCGGAAGGTTATAATGGATAAAACATTCTTTGTAAATAATATTGGATTCCATTTAAAAAAATTAGATGTTGCTTGAAGAATCACAATAAAAAATGGAAGTTGCGGAAAATACACTTGACATTACAGTGTCGAACAATAATCATCCACCCACAAAATCGATTGTGAATATTAAGGTAATCATAATTGTCTTCAATGGTTGGGTTACGTGTAAACATCAATTTAATAAACTTCCCATGCCTGAGTTACTATAAATATGATGTTTACAGTATTTAATAACTTCTCCAAAGTTGTGGATCGTAGATACTCAGAATTATCATGTTCTACAGTTAACCCGTGGTGAACTAATTTCCATCGATCGTTGATGGAAAATTCTCATTCCTCCCTTATTGAGTGGATGAAAACGGAAAAATAAGGATCTCCATGTTGATTTTTGATGCCACTTTTCTATTTGTTGTATCTATTTACCTAGAAACATTAGATTAATGAGTGAGTTTCCACAAAATTATTCATTCATTTGGGATAATGGTGATCTTATCGGTTACTCCATAAAACATTTCAATTGGATAATGCTTATCAATGAAATTACCAATCTCAGTTATATTCTACAAAGAGATTCTAATTTAGAAAAAGAATTTAATTAAATACTAACACCGTATTATGCTATGGGTAATTTTGGAAATAGGAGCAGTGTGTATTTTTTTTCCATGAGACAATGTAGTCAGTGGATAAATCTTGACGCTTATCCTTATCGAAATTATTTTGCACATCTAACATACCTCAACTTTCATATAAAATGAGCTCATAAAGCTTGGTGAAGTATTGATGGGACATTGTCTGTTTTATGGAATTATTGCAAGTTTGGAGTTGAAGACCCACAAAGAACCAATTGACCCCTTCACCCTCCATATTGATATTTACATGCTTCAGTGTTCATATTTGCATTCGAAGATTAAAGGCACATGGAATATATTGGCGTGAGGGTTCAGATAATGGAGGAATTATCTCCTCTTCACATTAAAGTGAAGTCAACTAGGGGAAAAGTGTAGAGATCGATATCTTTGTGTAGACTCAGATTGTGATGTAGTAAGGGCATAACATATGTGGTGTGAGAGGTTAGGTTGAATATAAGTGTTCTCAGGAGTTGACAAAGTGGTGCAGTGTTGTTTGGCATCCCTACTATACACTGATTTACTTGACTCTTTAGGAAAGGACGAAAATATTGTGTATGGTTGTTGCAAGCAGAGTCAAGGGCTAAGTGAGTGTGTTTAATTGTTGACAAAATTTCCTGGTAGAATGGGTTGCATTGCATCCACTGGAAACGAGGCTCGGACACTACTTTCCTTCTCAATGTGGGAGGGGGGAGATGAGAAAGCATTGAATTCAGTATATTAAAAGACTAGCAAGCTCCTATGGCCATGAATGTACCTTGCCATATTGGCATCGAATGAAATCTTGCAATGGAATGTTGGGGTTGGCCATGGAGGCTCCCTTTGTTGTCGTTAGAAATCTGGTTGAGAAAAGAGGTTGGGTCGAAGATAAATATACAATTATGGCTCAAATTCCTTATTAAAGGAGAAAAGCATGCCGTAGGGTGACTATTATACTCTTCGGCACCAAGAAGGAGAATCCATTACATTCTGTGAAGGTTTCGACTTAGCTCATGTGAATTTGTAATCCTTAGAACCATATTCAAAAAAAAAAATTCTTATGCCAATGAGAGTAGGAGGGCACTATCAGGCTTGAACCCTAGATAGTTGCTTCTCCTCAGAAGTAATCCATCATGATTCGTTATCGTATGGTCTTTCAAGACTAGTACATGACAATATTCTAACCCATAATAGTTTCAAAGCTATGTCTTTGCACGAAAACATTAACTTTAGCTATCTTTTCCTCTCATCGCAAGCGAGGGTCTAACTTATTTGTGAACGATTATCCACTTAAGAAATCAGCATATTTAGTGTAAGCCATAAACCTAGAAGGTAACAAATGAATTTTTATGCATTATGATCACGACTTGTGCTAGTTACATATAATAGGAAGTTGGATCTTTTTTCCATCACTCACGGGAAAATTTTTAGCCGAAACAAATAAGATACTTATGATAAGCATGTTGAATTGACATATTCCACTAAGGATTTCAACATTTTCTCCTTGTTTTGATGCTAGAATATTTGGTATGATACAAGTGATGGAACTGTCAAAATGTTTATAAATAGGAATCTAGGAGCAAGATTTAAAAATGTTTGGGGAGAAACCTTGAAAGGCTACAATGAAAAAAAATTCTGATGGAGTAAAGAGGAAGGCAAGGAAATATCAAACAACTAACACAATTATTTAATAAGTACAAAATGTCACACCTCAATGAGTTAGTTGTTAAGGTGACTACTTATCCCATGATGTGAAGATTAAAGTTCTACTTGGTATATCTGTGAATGTTTTTCAAAACTTAAGTTATTGTTGAATGCTATTGTGAGAATGGAATACTCTATACCATGATACTTGCATAGTTTAAATGGTTATGACAGAACTAGAGAAACAAACAATGTAGTAATAATTGTAAAGTATTTTTATTTCCATCTTTCTCTCTCATCACAAGCGAGGGTGTGGCTTGTTTGTGAATGATTATCCACTTAATAAATCAACTTATTTAGTGTAAGTCTTAATCCTAGAAGGTAACAAATTAATTCCTATGCATTATGACCATGACTTGCGCTAGTTATAGATAATAGGGAGTTTGATCTTTTTTCCATTGCTCATGTGAAAATTTTTAGTTGAAAAATATCTAAGTTACTTGTGATATGCATGCTGAATGGAAAAATTCCACTAATGATTTCACCATTTTCTCCTTGTTTCGATTCTAGAATATTTTGGTATGATAAAAGTGATGGAATTGTCATAATGTTTTGAAATGGGAATCTAGGAGTAAGAATTAAAAAAATTTAGGGAGAAAACTCTAAAGGCTACAATGAAAAAAATGATTCTAATGGAGTAAAGAGGAAGGCAAGGAAATATTCAACAACTAACATGATTATTTAATAAGTAGAAAAGGTCAAACCTTAATGAGTTACTTGTTATGGTGACTACTTATCACATGACGTGATGATTGAAGTTCTACTTAGTATATGTGTGAATGTTTTTCCAAACTTAAGTTATTGTTGAATGATATTGTGAGAGTGGAAGAGTCTATACCATGATACTTGCATAATTTAAATGGTCATGATAGAACTAGAGAAACGAACAATTTAGTAATTATTGTAAAGTATTTTTATTGCATCGAAAGTGGGATGTTATACCCACACTAATAATGATATATTGAATTTGATAATGGGTAGTGCATATATGAGAATAATAATGAACATATTATGTAATGAAATTTATGTATAAGTAAGGAGGGGAATAAGTGATTGGATTAAAAATTTGATGATATGGTCATCATGATATTCTACTCATACTAAAATCAAATTAGGATTTGCATGATTCTTTATGCAAGGACACCGCTTCATAAAATACAACTAATGCTGATAAAGGTAGTCTTGTCAAGGACATAACTTAAGGGAATAAATATCGTAAGTATGGAAATGTGAAGGGAATAAATGTTGAACTTTTATGAGATAAAGTTTAAGTATTTTTCTTTCCATGTATCATGGAAAACATAAAAAATGAAAGCATATAAATGGAAACTATATGAATCACTAGGTAGGAAGTCCATGACATACTATCAACATTAACAGAGGTTGATGGTGAATTAAGTGGGTTCCATCCTAAAATTAGTTCTCAAGATTTTAGTATCTATTCATAAAGGTTCCCATGAGGAATCCTTAACCTCATGAAGGACACGTCGTTGTATATGACTGTATTGAAAAAAAAAGTTTCTCTCAACTTAATGTTTGATTGGTACATCAAAATTTTGGAATCTAATTTTGCAGTTGGGAAAAATGCTATGTTAGGTGCCTATAATACTAGTGATTACCCCATTACTATTGTAGTTGTATCCCTTATTAATATTGGTTTTCTCCTATTGTCCCCATAATGTTATTATTGTGCCCCATAGAATCCCTCTATTGTTATTCTTGTGGCTTTATATTATTATTGTTAGGTCAACTGGGTTACATTGTGACTCCTTAGACTCATATATATAAAAAGGAGATTTTTTGATTTGAATCATGCAAGAATTGTTCATTTTTATAATGTAAAGGAGTTTTCCCCCTCGAAGAGGCTGAATTCTAAGGTGTTCAACTATCTTTTCTATCTTTTTGTGAGCTGGTTTCATAACATTTGGTATCAGAGCTTTGGATTTTAGGGTTTCACTACTCCAAATAGGTCATCATGGCATTTTCGCGATAAATTCTTTTATATGATGTTTCAGAAGCTAAGAAAAAACCCAATTGAAGCAAAATTGTATTGAACCTCTGGTCCAAATTTTAGAGCTTTTCACATTATAGTTGCGGAGATATGATTTGAGGAAGTTGGTCTTTTTGGAGACTCCTCAATTACATTCAAAACAAGTGACCTAGGGAAAATCATCATAAATTTATCTCTAAGCATCGGATTGAAATTTTGTAAGAAGGTACAAAAAGAGGATGGACTGCAGTATTTTGTATATATTTTTTAGAGCCAAAGGTCGAAACAGTGGCCCGTGGCATGTCGTACAAGTTCGATGTACTGAACTAGTCTATAATGAGGTCACTATGGGAGATTTTCCATAAATCTTCCCTAGAGAATCCAATTTTGGTCAGAATGGTGGCATTAGAAAGAGGACATAGAGGGCTATTGCAGGTCACAATTTCAGAATTGGATGATTCAAAATTATAGAGATACATCAGATTCAATATCAAGTTCCTACAAAGTGAAAAAAGGTGTGTAGTTTTTTTTAAATTTTTCCATAAGCTTGCTTTAAAAAATTAGTTTGAAGGAATTCAAAGGGCATACTAAAGCATTATTATTGGTAATTGATGCCCCGAGGAAAGAAAATGAAAACACCTAGTAAGCAACTTGAAAGCTCTAACATGACTCATGAAGAAGAGGAAGAAATGCAACATGATATATAAAAATTACGAGAAAAAGTGCAACAAGTGTCACTTTCACAAAAAGTAACAGAATCTAAGATGGATGGTTTAAAGAAAGATGTAGAATCTAAGATGGATGGTTTAAATAAAGGCATAGAAGCTAAGATGGATTGTGTAAAGAAAGGTGTATAAGCTAAGATGAATGGCGTGGAAGTTAAGATGGATGATTTGAAGGCAAGCACGGAAGATTTGAAGACAGATTTGAAGACAAATTTGAAAACGTTTCCAACAGAAATGCTTACTAATGGTGAAAGGGTAGGAAAGGAAACTCATGATGAGAACAAAATAAATGTTAATCATGATTTCATAGACTTTAATGTTGGATTGAAGACCCACCATATTCCAAAAATCGATATGAGGAAGTTTTATGGCAAGGATCCCGCAACATG
>APFE030944717.1:11986-29413 GCA_000404065.3 Pinus taeda
TAACCATAAACATAGAGATGCAACAGAAATAATACTTCATTTCATTAATGTAAAATATTGAAATATGCTTACAAACAGGAATGGAAATAAACTAGCTAGGGCAATGGTAGCTTATCTCTAAGAAGAGATGTGGTGGCTACATGCCTCTGAAATGTCTTGCATGAGGCTCAAGGGCCTTTTTATTATTGAACAATAAGAGAAAACCCTAAAAAACTAAAACCCTAACCCGAGGAGATGTAACACCAAGAGTTTGTGGGCCCCATTGGGGTGAGTTGGACATCCAACTTCTCGGGGTCGCGAATTGGTAATATTATCTCCATTTGATGCACATGATAGCCCGTTGGAAAGATCTCTCCAAGGACTATGACGGAAAAGACGATTTTCAACAAAAAACCCTTGGCAGTAGATTTCCCAAAAAACGTCATTTAGGGCCTCAAACAGCTCTGAAAGTTTAGGACCCGAAAAACTACTAAAATAGTAAATTGTGCTATAATTAAGGAAACTGAAAAATTGAAAGAAGCACTGGTGGGGATCCAAGTGGAATTAGCGGGTGGCCACCAATATCCACCTGGATCAACTAGTTTTTATAATTTTTTGTTGCTCTTGTGAAGTCATGGAGGTAGTGGAAGACTGTGGGGTATGATCACCCACTAATGAGGAAATAAGTGGCTCATTAGTGGTGACAATGGTCTCCTGCTATGAATCTTTGATGAGGCTTAGTTTGGAACTAAGCTTGGCCTTCTTTCTGTACATTATCTTGAATCCTTCACTGAATATGCCAATCCCTAAAGGGGACTCTTCTTCCCTGGTTCTCTTAGTTATTTTCTCCTACATGGTAGGAGTCTGTACTGTAGAGGATGAAACCAGTTGTTCTTCTGCCTCTTGTAGGTTATTCTCAACCCATTCTAGCTTATTTTTTTACTTCTCTATCTCTGGCCTAGTTGTGTGAAAATAAGGAGTAGATTTGGTTTCTACTCTTAATTTAGAAATGATCCCTAATGGATCATATGACCAGGTAAAGCTTAGGTTGAACTGCATTTCCTTTAGCAACTTGTTTGCTTCTTCCCCTGCTGCTCTTATGTTGCAAATTAAAGGCCCAATCTGTGTTTTGATTTTAAACTAGGACTTCTTCTTGGTAGCAACAAAGTGGATATCATCCATATTTAGCATCAAACTTGTGTACTCTAGAGCAAAAGTTCACATGGGGAGGAATTTAGGTAGCTTGTAAGGTGCAATCTCACACCCAAATATTCTCAATTCTGTATAGTTTTGGTATAGTTACCAACCTGTCTAAAATTGGTCTAATAGCTGCAACACCTTTTTGATTTCCTCATTGATCCTTGGTTCTATCATGCTGCTCAGAAGACTGATTGTTGGATGAACAAACATTTATGTAAATTGTTTATATGTATATTCCTTCTGATCCTTCGTCACCAGAGTAGTCCAAAGATGACTAATTATTGGTTTCCTTTTTGATCCAAATTTTGCAAAGAAAGGTTGATGTTGTCTCCCTGAAAGTATAACATATAAAATAGAACAAAAGAATATTGAATGCCTCCTCAGTTGGGAATTTGATAAGTTGCTGATGAATCAAATCTGCAAGAAATTGGCTGAAGTTAAACACAATAGAGGGTTTAGAATCAGTAGAGAAAATGGACAGAAATCCTATGATGGCCTCATCTACCCACTAATCAGAGTAGTAGCCAAGGAGGTAAGAGACAACTTTGATAATCTTCTTGGCTCTCTCAGGGAAAATAGAGGATGGATAGGGAGGATTTTTCTTTGGAAATGGGGCATCTTGTGTCAAGAACATCTCAAGAGTTTGGGCCCTCTTGGAAAATTCTAATTTTTGGTATAACTCAACAAGTGATTCATAGGAAAAGGGGGTGGCATTCTCTACTATGGGGGCTTACATCATCTGGTCTATGGCCTAAGGAGTAATATTAAAGAGAATTTCTCTAGTGGGGGTAATGATGGCCCTTTGGCTTAGCAAATAAGGTGCATGGCACTTCCTAACAAACTCTGGGGTGTTGTGGGTACGAGGAAAAATATCGTGGGGTAAATTGGACTCCCACAGCTAAATGTCATCAGATTTTTCAATGTATTTGTCTTCAAGCCAGCAATATATCTCAAAGAGGTTCAATTCGTAAAGAGTTTCATGGATTTTAAAGTCTCTTTCAGCCATAGGTATGTGATGAAAATCTATAAGAGGATAGATGATGCAAGAGCATGAGGCTTGAAGACAAAAGGCTGCGAATTTATTCCAAAAATAAAAATAAAAAAATTACAAGAAAAGGAGTGGGATCCTTTAGCTGTCAATTTACAAGTTTTCTAGATAGGATTTGAGCTAGGATTTAGGGATTGAGTGATTTTGTAATTAATTCATGCAGTTTAGATTCAGTTGATATTCTTGAGGAGAATATCAACCAGATTAGATATTGTTTAAGATTAGGCAGATTCGATCCAGTGTTTAAGGATCTGATTGTTAGGATGAAATGGTATTTATGTAAGTTCTAAATGATTGTAAGGGGATTTTCACTGATTTGGCTTGTTTTGGCCATATAAGATTAAGTTACAGAAAATATATCTATGTGTATTTTTGTGTGTAATTGGTCAATCCCGGAGGTGTTGCATCCCTCAGAAGTATCTTTGTGTGTTATTGAATTTCAGTTTAGCCCGAAAATTTAGAGTTCTATATGATCTGGTGAGATCGTGTTTAATTTCTCTTTCATCGTGTATAAGATCTGGGTGATCAGCAACTGCGGGGGTGGAAGTGTATGAATTTCTTGATCATGGTTGAAGCCCTACACTCACTCCTAGCTGTCGATCTCATTTTCAAACTTTTAGGTCATAGTCAACTATGGGGGTTAGGCCTGTTTTTAACCTGTGTGCTAGTTGAAGATCGCAAGCCATAGGATTTGATGGCCTCTGTTATCCAACGGATATCGGGTCATCAAGTCCTCGAACTTTAATTCCAAAAATGGACCCGAAATTTTATAGATTAAGGGTTTAGATTCCTTATCGGCTCCGTAAGGATGGTTAACCCTCGTGCAAGTGCCTCACTCGATATCGTTGTTAACCATTGGATCAAGTGCGCTTGATCAAACGGTGGAGGATCGTCGATTAGTTTCGCATCGCAATATTTCATGAGTGAATGAACCTTGGCCTTAAGAAAATGTGATTTGCAATGTCCGATGCTTAGAGGACTTGTGAATCACTGATCATTTCGACTAAAACTAAGCAGTTCTACTAATTTAGCAGAATAGTCAAGTTTGGAGGTAGATGACTGATGCTCCAAAGGAAATCCAAGAAGAATTCCACCTAAACTTGTCGAAATTGTTTCCAGATTTGAATTATTGTCCATTACACCTACACTGAGGCCACCATTTGTGGTATCAGAGCAGCCTACTGACACTGAACATGATCTCAAGGATCAAAAAAAGAAATCCAACATGGCTTTCAAAGTTGGAGGAAGAGGTGGTGGTCGAAGAAGAGGATGACCAGTTGCAAATGTTAAAGTGTTGGAAGCTATGCAACAAATGAAAGCTAGATTGGACGCAATGGAAATGGGAAGAGATGCAAATGTTGGGGATGACAGTGAACCTGAAGCTGAAGCTGCAGAAGAAGAACCTACAGATGTAACAACTGAAACGAGATTCTTTAAGTCAGTATTGAGATCCACATCCAAGCCTAGACTTGAAGTTTCAATCTACACAGGGAGCTTAAGCATTGAGTAATTGATAGACTGGATAAATGACATGGAGAAATTCTTCGATTATGAAGAAATAGAAGAAGGAAAGAAGGTGAAGTTTGCTATCACAAAACTGAAAGGACATGCAGCACTTTGGTGGGATGGATTGCAGGCAGAAAGGAGAAGACATGGCAAAGAACCAATTAAAAATTGGAACAAGATGGTGGAAAAACTGAAAAGTATGTTTTTACCAAGTGATTATCCGCAAACATTATTTAGATAGATGCAGAATCTTAGACAGAGATCTATGACAGTAAAGGAATACACAAAGGAATTCTGCAAAGTGAGTATAAGAGCAGGACAAATCCAAGATACAACTGAGAAAGTTGCAAGATATGTGAATGGTCTTAGAATGGACATTCAAGATGAGATAAGTGTACTGTCTCCTAAAACAATAGAAGAGGCTTATCAGATGGTACTGAAGGCTGAAGAAAAACTCATGAGGAAGCAGTTTTCCAGAAATAGAGGTACTTTCCAAGGAAGGGGAAGTCAAGGTGGTAGAGGAAGATCTACATCACCTAGAGATGGAGCTAGCAGGAGCTCAAGTCAGCATGCAACCACAAGAGGTGATGCAAGTGGCAGAAGGAGTTTTTCCAGAGGAAGAGGAGGCAGAGGTAGAGGAAGAGAAGTTAGATGTTACAGATGTAACAAGTTGGGACACAGAGCTTATGAGTGCCTAGAAAATATAGGAATGGATCAGAGGGATGCAATTGTTGCAAAAACTGAAGAGGAAGCAACAAATGTAATGGACGAAGAGAATTTACCAAAGAAAGGGGAATCTTTGGTAGTCACAAAATTTTTTTAAAACCAGCTAAGGGAATTATTGAACCAGCACAAAGGAAAACCTTGTCCAGGACTATGTCTAAGGTTCAAGGGAAGTGTTGTCAAATGATAATAGACAGTGGTAGTACAGATAATTTGGTCTCCACAGAAGTGGTGGAGAAGTTGAAATTGAAAACAAAGAAACATACAACACCTTACAAGGTGTCATGGCTTCAAAAGGGATATCAGTTGGTAGTGAATGAACAATGTGAAGTGGAGTTATATTTGGGAAAATACAGAGACAAAATTCTGTGTGATGTGATGCCTATGGATGTGTTTCATATATTGTTAAGTAGACCTTGGCAGTATGACAAAGGATTTATGCATGATGGAAAGAAGAAAACGTACAAATTTAGAAAAAATGGTGGCAATCATACATTGTTGCCAATACAAGAAGAGGATACATCAAGGAAACCTGATCCAAAGACCCTTTTACTGAGTGGAAAGGAGTACTTACAGTAGATGGAAAAAGATGAGGTAATTTTTGCGTTGGTTTGCAAACACAAGGTAATAATTACTTCCACAAAAGTTTCTGATTTACTAATTGAAATTCAAGAGATGCTAGATATCTATTGTGATATCATTGTAGATGATTTGCCTGATGAGTTACCACCCATTAGAAAAATCAGTCATCACATAGATTTGATTCTAGGAGAAAATCTACCTAATAAAGCAGCTTACAGGATGACTCCCACAAAGAATGAAGAGATCAGGGAACAGGTTCAGGAACTGTTAAACAAGGGATTGGTTAGAGAGAGTTTGAGTCCTTGTGTAGTGCCAACAGTGTTGAGCCCAAAGAAAGATGGAGGCTAGGGAATGTGCACTGATTTGAGAACAATCAATAAGATAACAATCAGGTACAGATTTCCTTTACCTAGAATCAAAGATTTGATGGATTTTTTTAGTGGAGCTAGATATTTTACAAAGTTAGATTTAAAAAGTGGTTATCATCAAATCATAATTAGAGAGGAAGATGAGTGGAAAACTGCTTTTAAAACCAATGAAGGATTGTATGAATGGATGGTAATGCCTTTTGCATTGTTGAATGCCCCTAGTACATTTATGAGGCTTATGAATGAAGTTCTGAAGGAATTTATTAGCAAATTTGTAATAGTATATCTGGATGATATATTAGTTTACAATGGATCTAAGGAGGAACATGTGAGACATATGAATTATGTCTTACAGAGCCTACAACAAGAAAAGTTACTATTAAATTTTAAAAAATGTTCATTCATGAAGGAGGAGTTGGTGTATTTAGGCTTTGTTGTTTCTGTTGAGGGGTTAAAGATGGATCCAGAGAAGATCAAGGCTATCATGGAGTGGCCTTCACCAAAAAGTGTCTTTGAGCTAAGAAGTTTTCATGGTCTTTGTAGTTTTTACAGGAAATTCATAAGGAATCTTAGTAAGATTAATGCTTCAATTATTGACACAATAAAGAAGGACAGACAACGATTTAAATGTGCTACTGAAGCAGAAAAGAACTTCCAACTATTGAAGATAAAGATTATTGAGAAACCTCTTTTGATTTCGCCTGATTTTAGTAAACCTTTTCAATTGAAGTGTGATGCCAGTGGAGAAGCCATTGGAATTGTTTTGAGTTAGGATGACAAGCCTGTAGCTTATTTTAGTGAAAAGTTGAATGAGACAAAGAAGAAATATTCTTCTTATGCTAAGGAGTTTTATGCAGTGATGCAGTCTTTGAAGAAGTGGAGACATTACTTGATTTCCAAGGAGCTAATATTGTATTCAGATAACCATGCATTATAGTACATTATGCAACAGCCAAAGCTTAAAAAGAAGCATGCTAAATGGGTAGGATACCTGTAAAGTTTTTACTTTGTGTTAGAACATATAATTGTTCAATCAAACAAAGTAGTAGATGCCTTAAGTAGAAAAAGCATTTTTGTTCAAGAAAGTCAAATTAAAGTGTTGGGTTTTGATTTTCTTAAAGAGTTATATGAGAAAGATCTAGATTTTAAAGAGGCATTTGAAGCTTGTAGAAATCTTGTTTTGTTAGACAGAAGCAAGTGGCTAGATTATTTCCTGCAAGAGGGACTGTTGTTTAAAATAAATTAACTGTGCATACCAAGTTGTTCTATGAGGGAGAATTTGATCAAGGAGAAACATAGTGGAGGACTTGGAGGGCATTTTGGTGTAGACAAGACTTATGAACAATTGAACATGTTTTATTTTTGGCCAAAGATGAGAGCTAAAGTGGAAAAGTATGTGAAAAATCGAGGGAAGAAGTCAAAAAATAGGTTTGTATGTTCCATTACCTATTCCAGATAGGCCTTGGGATATGGTAAGTATGGACTTTGTTTTGGGTTTACCAAAAACTCAAAGAGGAAATGATTCAATTTATGTAGTAGTTGATAGATTTTCAAAAATGGCACATTTTATTCCATGTTATAAAACCAGTGATGCTAATCACATTTCTAATCTGTTTTTTAAGGAGATTGTAAGGTTACGTGGGTTACCTAAGAAAATTGTTTCAAACAGAGACACCAGATTTGTTGGACATTTATGGACGACATTATGGAAGAAGCTTGGAACTAAATTGAGTTTCAGTATTGCTTATCATCCTCAGACTGCTGGATAGACTGAAGTTGTAAATAGAAGCTTAGGTAATCTTCTGAGAATTCTTGCAGGTGAATATCCAAAACAGTGGGATCAAGTATTGGCACATGCAAAATATGCATATAATGATTCTCCTAACAGGAGTATAGGGCAGAGTCCATTCCATATAATCTATGGAATGCACCTAAGAGGAGTGTCTAAATTGAGAGACTTGGGAAAAGCTTAAAGGAGAAGTGCTAAAGGAGCAGATTTTACTACAAAAGTTCAAGCAATACATGAACAAGTAAAACAACAACTACAGGACAGCAACATAAAATACAAGAGCAGAGAAAATTTGAAGAAAAGAGAAGTCAATTTTGAGGTTGGAGATTTGGTTTTAGCACACCTGGGGAAGGAAATATTTCCAAAAAGGGAGTATAATAAGCTAAAGTTTAAGAAAATTGGACCATGCAGAGTCTTGAGGAAATTTTCTGCAAATGCATATGAAATTGAATTACCCCCTGATATTGGAATATCTCCAATTTTCATTGTAGCTGATTTGTATAGGTATGAAAGTGGAAAATTGGAAATGCATATGACACAGCAGAGGATCAAGAAGAACAAGAGATTGATTGGGTAAAACAGCTACCTATAGCAAAGGAATTGAAGCCAGAAAGGATTTTGGACAAGAAATTGTTGAAGAAGACAAGAGGATAGGAGTATTTTCAGTATTTGGTCAAATGGAAGGATCAACCAATTGCTGAAGCTATTTCAATGGCAGATGCCATGCTACAGAAGTTGGGAAGTTCTATAGAAGAGCTCATGGATAGGAGCCCATGAATAATTTTTTCCTCAGGAGTCTGATGCAGGGGCATGAGGGTTGAAGACAAAAGGCTTCGAATTTATTCCAAAAAAAAAAAAAAAAAAAAAAAAAAAAAAAAAAAAAAAAAAAAAAAAATTACAAGCAAAGGAGTGGGATCCTTTAGTTGTCAATTTACAAGTTTTCTAGATAGGATTTGAGCTAGGATTTAGAGATTGAGTGATTTTTTAATTAATTCATGCAATTTAGATTCAGTTGAGATTCTCGAGGAGAATATCAACCAAATTAGATATTGTTTAAGATTAGGCAAATTCGATCCAGTGTTTAAGGATTCGATTGTTAGGATGAAATGGTATTTATGTAAGTTCTGAATGATTGTAAGGGGATTTTAACTGATTTGGCTTGTTTTGGCCATATAATATTAAGTTACAGAAAATATATCTATGTGTATTTTTGTGTGTAATTGGTCAATCCCGGAGGTGTTGCATCCCTCAGAAGTATCTCTATGTGTTATTGAATTTCAATTTAGCCCGAAAATTTAGAGTTCTATATGATCTGGTGTGATCACGTTTAATTTCTCTTCCATCGTGTATAAGATCTGGGTGATCAGCAACTGCAGGGGTGGAAGTGTACGAATTTCTTGATCATGATTGAAGCCCTGCACTCACTCCTATTTGTCGATCTCATTTTCAAACTTTTAGGTCACAATCAACGTGGGGGTTAGGCCTGTTTTTAACCTGTGTGCTAGTTGAAGACCCGCAAGCCATAGGATTTGGTGGCTTCTGTTGTCCAATGGATATCGAGTCATCAAGTCCTCGAACTTTAATTCCAAAAATGGACCTGAAATTTTATAAATCAAGGGTTTATATTCCTTATCGGCTCTATAAGGATAGTTAACCCTCGTGCAAGTGCCTCACCTGATATCCTTTTTAACTATTAGATCAAGTGCGCTTGATCAAATGGTGGAGGATCGTCGATTAGTTTCGCATCACAATATTTCATGAGTGAATGAACCTTGGCCTTAAGAAAATGTGATTTGCAATGTGTGATGCTTAGAGGACGTGTAAAACACTTATCATTTCGGCTAAAATTAAGCAATTCTGCTAATTTAGAAGAATAGTCAAGTTTGGAGGTAGATGACAGATACTCCAAAGGAAATCCAAGAAGAAATTCCACCTGAACTTGCAGAAATCATTTCCGGATTTGAACAATTGTCCATTACACCTATACCCAGGCCACCAATAGATCAGAGGATTAATAGTTTCCTCTAGTCCTTTGTCTTTTGGAGGCATTTTTGAATAAAGGTAAGGACAGGAGTGAAAATTGGATTGGAGGCTTGAATACACGGAGAGGAGTCACATCCTGGAGGCAAGAATAGAGGCAATATACCTAAAAGAATGAGCAAATAGTGTCGCTGGCAGATAGAAACAGTTGACATTTTAGTCCAACAAACCTGTAACAAATCAATAATAGTGATAATGCATGAATTCAGTAACTTGTTCACAAGTGAAAGGGAGGTTTATATAATCAATCTGGTTTTTCCTTTGGAGGTGGCGCAGGTCAGTTGGATTAATGACTAAACAATTAATTACTTAACAGGTTAATCCTGGAGGGAGCGAATGCAATTGATGGAGCTAATGGATGAATGTCGTGGCGGAAGTTGCATGGCAGGAGCACAATGGGTAGGAGAATGGTATGGGCAGTAAGGGAAACAACTTTTCGGAGGGAGGGAGAGAGATTAGTGGTTTCACCTGAGGGGGGTTCGAAAGGATCTGATGCTAACATGTAGGGGAGGGCGCGGTTTCATATACCACCCGTTTCCGAAGCCCCCCCCCCCCCGCCCGACGACAAAGACAGATAAAGGGCAGAGGGGGGGGGGGGGGTGGGGGGGGGGGGGTGGGTGGGGAGGGCGGGAATGTCATGTGGGCCATCAGATCTTGGGAGATGGGCAGAGATGAAGTGAAAGGTAGCACAGAGTTAACCGTGAGGTGACGGGTTGTTTGGTGGGGTCAGGAAAATGATTTAATGAATGATATGGAATATTTGTAATGTATGAGGGGTTAATGAAGTTAGGAATCAGTGGGCTGAGGATAATATGAGCGGAGTGATGATTTGGGTGTTTTAAAATTAGGAATAAGGATGAATACCAAAATCAATCAATATATAAACCTTTAGAGCAAACCTTTACTCCTTGCCTTTTTGCTTATGCACATGAAGATTACATTTTATTTTTGACTTGTGGCACATTTTGACTAGCAGCTTGTGCATTTATAAAATATGGAATGAAGCCATTCTTTTCTTTTTGCTTCCCTAACATTTTATTTATCTTTTGTCTTATTTATTTAGGAAAGTTAACACCTAACATTTTATTGATATGGATGCCTATAAAACATTAAATTGGCCTAACATTTTAACTTTTCTTTCTTTGGCATCAATGTCCTAGCATAACATTTTAAAATTATTTTTTACTAATATACTAACTTATCAAAACCAAATAATGTTACAACATCGGCTCCAACTGGGGACTACTTCCTCTTTTGGGATGCAGAGAATAAGCAGATCCAAGTGCCTTCTCCTCGGGCTATGGAGTCTTTGCTAAAACAAATACTCACAAATTTTTCAAAAATAAAATAAACTCTCCGGATATTTACATATGATGAATGAATGAAAAATCAATACTGAATGTAATGTTTCAAGTATTTCCCATTGACTGGCAATGAGGAATACTCTCCTTCTAGACTCTGTAGGATGAATGTATTGTTCCCTTTGACTTTTGCAATGCTAAATGGACCAAAACAGAGGTTGTCAAATTTTGCATGCTTTCCTTTATCTTCTCTCCTTGTATCCCATCTAAGCACTAGGTCACCTTTCTTGAAATTTCTTTCCCTAGATTTTTTGTCAAACAGTTCTTTCATCTTATTTTGGCATTTCCTTAGCTTTTACTGAATTTCATCCCTGGCTTCATTTAACTTGATAATTTGATTAATCCTCCTTGAAAAATCATCTTTTTCTTCATAGGATTCCCGAAGGAATCTCATAACATGTAAAGTTAAATGAGTAGGAAAAACTGCTTCCTTGCCATAAACTAATTGGAAAGGAGACTTGCATGTTGATCTCTTAGGAGAGACTCTATTTTCCCAAATTGCATGGATTAGATGGTTTTCCCAACTCTTTTTATGGTCTTCAAGAGTCTTCTTAATGACCTTAACTAAGCTCTTATTGGAAGACACTGCTAGGCCATTACCCTATGGATAGTATGGTGTAGAATGATGTAATAGGATTGAATATTTTTGACAGAATTCCATTATTTTAACATTGTTGAAAGCTGCTACATTATCTATAACAATTTGTTGAGGACATCCAAATCTTGATAGGATGTTTTCTTCAATAAATTTAATCACAGCAGTATTAGTTGCATTTTTTACAGGTATGGCTTCTACCCACCTAGTAAAATAGTCTGTAGCAGTTAAAATCCATTTGTGTTGATTACTTGATTGTGGATGAATTTCCCCTATAAAGTCCAACCCCCATTGTAGAAAAGGAGCATGAACTAACACTAGAACCAAAGGAAGTGCTGACAGTTTCTGTTTTCCTGCAAATAATTGGTATGGTTTGCAACTTCTTACTCTTGCTCCAACTTCTTTGAAAAGTGTGGGCTAATAGAAACCTACTTTTAAAATTTTGTAGGTTGTTTCTCTCCAGGCATAGTATCCACCAAAAAACCCTGCATGGAACTGATCTATAATTCCGTCTATTTCATTTTCGGTTAAGCAATGAAGAAGGGTATTAAGAGGGTCTTTCCAGTATATATTAGCATTAACAATGCAATATTTTATAGCTTTAAGCTTCAGGGCTTTGCACTACTTCAAGTTAAGATCAATTGGACATTGAAAATCCCTAAGAAACTACACAATATCAGAGTACCAATTAGAGGGTAGATATTTCTTATCTATGTGAACAAGAATGGCCTGATTTCAAGAAAGAGGTTCTTGTGGGTTCTCTCCTTCTATAAGAGTAGGACGTTCTTGTGGATTCTCTTGAGATATTAAGGAAGGTTCTTTTGGATTCTCCCTTGATATTAAGGAAGGTTCTTGTGTATTCTCCCCATATATTAAGGAAGGTTCTTGTGGATTCTCCCCATATATTAAGGAAGGTTCTTGTGGATTCTCCCTAGATGACATTTTAGAAACCATATTTATTCCCAATACTTTGCAGTTAGATTCAGCCAACAATTTGGCCAAGACTTTGCCTTTTATTAGCTTTGTGGTCTTAATTTCAAGGTCAAATTCAAGGATTTTAGCAATCCACCCCCCTCTTCTTCCATCAGTATCAGGCTAGGTTAAAATAGTTTTAACAGCATGATTAGAGACATAAGTTGTAATGTGTGAATGCAGGACATAGGTTCTAAGGGATTTGAGGGATTTAATTAAAGCATAAGCTTATTTTTCAATAATATCATACCTAATTTTAGCGTCACTCATAACTTTGGAAAAGAAGGCTATATGCTGGTCATCACCATTTGTGTTCTTCTGTAAAAGTACAGCAGCTAAGGTTGTCTTGGATGCAAAAGAAAATATGCTAAAAGGTGAAGAACAATTAGGGCTAGCTAATGTCGGGGCCTCAGATATAGCCTTTTTGATCTGATCAAAAGCATATCTAGCATGAACTATCCATTTTACTTCATTGTTTTTATTTAGCATATCTGTTATATCTTTAACTATCTCTGCATAATTAGGGATGAACCTTCTAAGAAAATTGATCTTTCCAAGGAAGGTTTGTATCTCTTTCTTCCTTGGTAGAGACAGGGTATGAATAGTTGAAAATCTCTTTGGGTCAATTATAACTCCCTCCTTGGAGATTATATTCCCTAGTAATTTCCCTTCCTTTACAGAAAATAAAGATTTCTTTGGATTGTTGGATATGCCAAATTTCCTGCACCTGTCAAAAACCTTACTCAAGTGTTTTAAATTATTTTCATTAGAATCAGAGACAACAGTTAAATCATCTAAATAAATGACTCTAAATTCAGATGTTTTACCTACAAATGCTAAAGCCATGGCTCTCCAGAAATTAGCTCTAGCATTGATCAACCCAAATGGCAATCTAACATACATAAATATACCCCAAGGTGTGGTGAAACAGTTTTGTCTTGGTCAGCTTGACTTACCATGATCTGGTTGTAACCAGAAAATCCATCTAACATAGAAAACCTATTTGCACCTAAAACTTTCTGAAGTAGATGATCCATTTTGGGCAATGGATAATTATCCTTTAAACATGATTTGTTCAGATTTTGGAAGTCTACACATAGCCTAATCTCACCATTTTTCTTTCTTATGGGAACTAGATTGCCTACCCAATTAGAATACCTTAAAGGTACTATGATATGAGCATCAAGCAGCTTTTTAAGTTCTTTCTCAATGGTTGGAAGTAGTATGGGATTGATTCTTCTTAGTTTTTGTTGAAATGGTTTTGCTTCTGGTTTCAAAGGGATCTTATGCTCAAATAAAGATGTATCATAAGTTTTTAACTCATTATAAGACCAGGAAAAAACATATTTGTAATTTTTAAGAAGAATCAAGTATTTGATTTTTACATCCAAAGGAAAGTTGATGACAATTTGATATTTCTCACATCATCCAAAGTCCCAATGTTGCACTCTTCGATTTCTTCTTCAGGTGAGTTAAACAAGGGATTTTAGAGACATCATTATTATCAAATAGCTTTTCCAACGGAACCAATCCTTTAGGAATAAAATTATTAGATAATTGGATGATATCATGATCAAGAATTTTAGGACTGAATGAAGTTTCTGGATTTGATTCTTGAACATCGTTTTATCTTCATCAATTTTCATATTTGAGAATTCATCAATGACTTGAAGAAAAGATTATAATTGTTCATCATCTTCAAAAATCTGCCAGTGTTTAAGGTTATCAAGAATAGATGGTGTATACTTGACTTGAATTTGGTATTTTAACAATACTCGCTCAGGGATTTTGAAAGAGCTTGCTAATATAGCTAGGGGGTTAGCATGCATATTTTCATCTCTCGGAATCGCAGTTATGTTAAATCCTTGAAAGAAATTTTCAATTGTGTCCCAAGCTTCATTTCTATAGGACCTAAGCCTTGGGTGTTTCGTTTAACATGGATTTCTAAGCTAGTTCACTAGAAGTTCAGAATCACAAAAGACACTCAAGTTTTGAACCTTTAAACTCCTAGCTAGCTCAAGACCAAGAAGAAAAGCCTCATACTCAGCCACATTATTGGTGACCTCAAATTCAAGTTTACATGACTGAGTTATGTTTTCTTTATTTGGTGAAACTATAACAATTCTTGCTCCTTCTCCTTCTTTTGAGCAAGAGCCATCAAAATAAAGTTTCCAGATATTTGATTCTACAACTTTAGGCTTGGAAACTATATTTTCAATGGCAAGTTGAGTGTTTGATGAATTTTGTGAAGATAACTTAAAGCAACCAAAAGCTTGATCTACTGCATAGATAGGGTGGTTTTTTGCTTGATCAGATCTACAAACAGTATGAAGGAATTTGACTTCCCTACATAACCTTAAATGTGTAGGTTTTAACCCCATATAGAAATTCCCTGCATACAAATTCTAAAACACAAAAAATAGACAATGTGAGAGCATAACACATAAAACACATATACATAGAGATTTTCCCCTGGATCCCAAAACTGGGACTACCAACTTGATTTTTCCTTATGTTCCTTTCAATGTTACAATACATATTTATACATGTCGAAGCATCCAATACCATGGACCAAAAACCATTGCATCCAAAACCATGGACCAAAAACCATCACGTCCAAAACCATGTGCGAAAAACATGTACAAAACCATAGGTAGGTCCCCCCAACCTAATATAGGGTCCAAAAGTAAAAAATTTCTAGGGCACTGCCCAAAACCCCATAAAGGGGGGTTACTTGCACCCCTCAAACCCCTTATGACCCCCTCACTATGCAATCGGCGCAATGAAGGGGGCGCTCCACCCCCTCTCGTATCCTCCAGTTAACTACGTGGGCTATTCGTGGAAAGAATATAATGCAACCCAACATTCTCCCACTTGTTGTTTTCTTTCCACAGGCAGCCACAAGAGATCTTAGTCATTTATCTAGCCCTACAATGCCCATTGTTTCTCTACACCAAGAGAACTTCTCAAAACTCATAGATTTTTTCAATTCATCTGTCGTATTCTTCAAATTGTCCACCTTTACCAGCAACACCTTTTTGTCTTCTATCATATCCCTCACAAAGTGATACTGAACATTAATGTTCTTTGTCTTTTCTTTGTCTTTAAATGATATGCAAGGTTCTTTGCCAAGAAAATTGCACTTTGGCTGTCACAATCTATCCTTTTAGCTCCCTGTACTAACCCCATACTTGAACACAATCTCTGCAACCAAACTGCTTCCTTGATTGCATGAGAGGCTGCCATGTATTATGCCTTTGTAGTTGATAGTGCCACTAAAGATTGTTTCTTACTCATCCAACTGATTGCACCTCCAAATAGGTTAAACACATACCCACTTGTAGATCTTCTCTGATCCAGATCTCCAGCCCAGTCTGCATCAACAAAGCCATGAATATCCAACACTCTGTCCAATCATGGTCTTCCTTGACAGCACAAACCATAATCACTAATGCCACGCAAATACCTGAAAACCCGCTTCACTATTGTCCAGTGCTCCTTCCCTGGTTTTGACATAAACTTTCTCAATACTCCCACTGCATGTGAAATGTCTAGTCTAGTATAGACCATTGCATACATCAGGCTACTGACTGCACTTGCATATGGAACACGGGACATGTCCTCTTCCTCTTATTGTGTCTTGGGACACTGTTCAGGAGATAACCTCACACCTACAGGCATAGGAACCTTCACCAGTTTACTATCTTGCATATTAAACCTTTGCAGTACTGTCTCGACATACTTCCTCTCGTTTAACCAGAGCTTCCTCTTTTCCCGATCTCTTTTAATTTCCATGCCCAAAATATAGTTTGCAGCACCAAGATCTTTCATGTTGAATTTGGAGGAAAATTGGGTCTTCAAATCTTGGATAATTTGTTTGTCATTTCCAACCAGCAACATATCATCTACATACAAGACCAGATAAATAACGCGGTCACACAATGATCTACTTTGCTTCTGGTGAAGCCAAGTCCTCGTATAAATGTATCAAACTTTTGATACCACATCCTTGGTAATTGTTTTAACCCATACAGAGACTTCTTTAACTTGGATACCATTTGTTTCTTACCCTTCACCGCAAAACCTTTAGGTTGCTTCATGTAGATCTCCTCTTCCAGATCCCCGTGAAGAAATGTTTTCTTCGCATCCATCTGTTCTACCTCAAAATCAAAAGCATCAACAACAGATAAAATTAATCTAATAGAAGCTACCTTCACAACAGGAGAATAACCTTTTACTACCAACCGAGCTTTGTATTTCTCCACCTTTCCTTCTGCATTTGTCTTCTTCTTGAACACCCATTTGCTGCCAATGGGTTTCCTTCCAACCGGCAACTCGACTAGATCCCAAGCCTTGTTTTTGTGCAAAGATGCCATTTCATCAACCATGGCCTCTTTCTAGAGTTTTTCATCCTCTAAATCTACTGCTTCCTTCACAGTTCTGGGATCATACCTTTTGCTACCAACCGAGCTTTGTATTTCTCCACATTTCCTTCTACATTTGTCTTCTTCTTGAACACCCATTTGTTGCCAATGGGTTTCCTTCCAGCTAGAAACTCCACCATATCCCAAGCCTCATTTTTGTGCAAAGATGCCATTTCATTAACCATGGCCTCTTTCCAGAGTTTTCCATCCTCTGAATCTACTGCTTCCTTCACAGTTCTGGGATTATCATTAATAATAGATAAAGCAAAATTTGAACAGAAAGAAAATGGACTATACCTTTCTAGCTACCTTCTTTCTCGAACTGATCTTCTCACACTCAGAGTTTGTGGCTCTTCATCTTCTAATTCCTCCTCCGTTGTAGAGTCTGATTCTTCCTCCTTAAGCTCAAACTCTATCTTCTCGGGTTCCTTTGGTTGGCCTTCATGTTTAATAACATATTTCACCTCTCTGAACACCACATCTTGGTTGTGCACAACCTTCCTTGTTACTGGCTTCCAAAGCTTATAACCCTTTAAACCATCCTTATACCCAATAAAGATGAAATTTTCAGATTTACTATCCAACTTGGTTCTTTTCTCCTTAGGAACATGTACATAGTCATCACATTGAAATACCTTCAGATGTGAAAGAGAGGGTTTCTTACCAGTCCATACCTCTTGTGGAGTCTTATCTTCCAACACTGATGAAGGTGATCTGTCGACCAGGTAACATGTTGTCTCCACCGCCTCTGCCCATAATTCTTGTCCTAACCTGGCACCACTGAGCATGCTTCTTGCCCTTTCCATCAACGTCTTGTTCATTCTTTTTGCAACTCCATTT
>APFE030944717.1:30404-79408 GCA_000404065.3 Pinus taeda
TTTAACCCCATACAGAAATTACCTACATACAAATTCTAAAACACAGAAAATAAACAATGCGAGAGCATAACACATAAAACACATATACACAGAGATTTTCCCCTGGATCCCAAAATCGGGACTACCAGCTTGATTTTTCCTTATGTTCATTTCAATGTTACAATACATATTTAGACATGCAGAAGCATCCAATACCATGGACCAAAAACCATCACGTCCAAAACCATGTGCGAAAAAATATGCACAAAACCATAGGTAGGTCCACCAAACCTAATATAGGGTCCAAAAAACAAAATTTTCTGGGGTGCTGCCCCGGACCCCATAGAGGGGGGTTACTTGCACCCCTCAAACCCCCTGTGACTCCCCCCGCTATGTAATCGGCGCAACGAAGGGGGCGCTCGGCCCCCCCTCTAATCCCCTGGTTAATTACGTGGGCTAGTCATGGAAAGAATATAACACAACCCAACAAAATGTTCCCCTCCATAGACTAGAATAATAGCAAAAGACATGTCCATCTGAAGTGATCCTCCAAGTTTAGCACAACATGATCTAGATAGAAGCATGCCAAACTTGGCAGGAATATCATTTATAACTATGTCTAAAACTATAATCTTGACATATATTTGAGCTAAGGTCACAACTAGGTCTTTGATCAATCTTAGGCATGGTACTTTCTTTGAATCAAAGATGTAAAGATCATGATGAGAATGGGTAACTTGTGAATAAAGTTGGTCCATAATTACCTTTGGCATAAGGTTATGAGAAGCTCTAGAATCCATCATGCATTTATACAAAAGAAATTCACGAGCCTTTAAAGTTACATAAAATGGTGGAACAATTTCATCGATCATATCAGAACTAGGGCTAAACACTATCGAGGGCTTTTCATCTTGCAAACTAATAACATCTCCTTAAGCATCTACATTAGAGGATTGTATCCATTTAGACACTTGATTTTATAACCAAGGTTTTTGGAAAGTTCATCTAAAGGTATAGGAATCTTGACCCTTTCCAATTCCTTTTCAATTAAGTTGTCAAAATAGTCTTATCATATGAAAGGGTTTCAGTGGATGACTTTGTAGTCTGAGGTGTTGGAGTTTGTGTTTGAATGATTTTCATTGCAGGTTTAATTATAGTGGAAGATTTTGAAGGTCTACCAAGATCTGATTTGGGTCTTAGAGCATACCTCTTATTCAATTTTGCAATCAAAAATTCAAAGAATGCTAGGTATTTTGAAAGTTGAGCATCTCCTGGTTCTTGTTCAAAAGACTGAGGTGAAGGAACTATTGCCATTTGTAATGTTGAAGAATCAATATTATTGATATATTCAGTGATTAAAGGGCATGTATCCTATGTCTATTGATCATCAACCATCAAAGGTGGTTGAACATTTTGATCAGAACCTGGTCTCTGAAGAATCTGCATTTGTGGAGTTCACATAAATTGATTTTGAGCTTAAGGTCTGGTAGTAGTTCGCTGAGCAATTCTAGGTTGTGTTTCAATTTTAGAAATCCTACTAGAAAGGTTTCTAAGTAAAGATGTAATTTCATCCTTTTTTTATCTTCAAGTTTAGATTTGGAAGAAGATGAATCATCAACCCTAGATTTTACTTTTCTTTCTTCTTTCTCTGCTTTAGCTTTAAGCTTGCAGAAGCTGGCCTAGTAGCTTCTACCTCTATAGCATTTGTCTGCATGTTTTCTAATGTATTAGAAACCCTTTACCTTTGCATGACTGCAAAGTCATCATCAAATTCTTTGGAAAATCTAACCTTTGCAGCTGCTACTGGTGGTTTACAATCAGCAGCCATTTTATGATAGATTTTGTTAAATCTTTTGATGAATTTAGCAACTAGTTCACCAGGGTTTCTATTCAATTCTTTAAATTCAGTGAGAAAATAGGCAGGATCTTTCTTTACCCCCCATTGGTTTTTAAAGATAGTTATGAACTCATTATGTTTCCTAATAGAGTCAGCCCTAAGTTGCCTAAACCAGATCCTAATATTTCCTTCTAAATATTTTACAAATAATCTCATATAAACATTTTCCTCTTCTATGTTCATATTGTCAGCAAATTCTAGGAAAGTTGATACATGATCTTCTACTAAGGGACCTGTTTCTTCGTTAAATCTTAGCAGATTTTTTATATATCCATCAGGAAAATTTCCTAAGTTTGCAAGGAGAACTAGAGAAGCATACCTTGCTTGCACAATGGGTCGAAAAGCCATTACAGTAGGAGGAGTATGAGGTGACTAAGTGGGTGATGATGAGGAAGAGGAAGATGATGAAGATGAATATGTAGGAGATGAAGATGAATCCGTAGGGGTATTAGTATGTGGAGGAGAGAAAGAGGGAGGAGACCTTTTTAAGGATCTCAAAGGGGTTTTAATAATGAAATTCTGAATTCCTGGTGGAAAGTCTTCCTTATTATCAAACAAAGGATTCGAATAGGCAGAAAATGTCTCTTCAAGATTAGTAGAGGTTGATGGTGTAGAATAAGGAATTGGAGTAATGAAATATTGAGGCTTTAATTCAAGTAAATGTAAACCCAATTCTTACTCAGACGAGCGTGACTTGACAGGAATAGATGGGACTTGATATGACTCAAGTGACTGTATTAGAAAGTCTAATTGAAGGTCTACTCCTCTAGAATGGAGTTTAGAAACCCTAGGAGGTAGTTCAGTCCAATCAGGATGGGATGGTAGTCTTCAGAGTGTAAAGTTAAAGAAGAAGAAGGGGTTCTATGTCTTCTCCTTGAAGAGGCTCCCTTAATATTTCTTTCTAGGTCTCGTAGAGGTTTAACAATCTCAAAAGCATAAACATGATTTAGTGTGCTCAAAAGGAGCAAGCTTGGACCAGTGGAATCACCAGGTGAAAGATTTTGACCTATATCCTTATCCTTTATTCACCTTAAAGGAAAGGGAGAATCGTTTCCCCAGGGAAAATTTAGCTTTCAATTCTTCACTCCCTGGCAACGATGCCAATCTGATGTTGTCCTTTAAGATAACCTAAGGTCAATTTGTTATGCCAAAGCATCTATAATGTTTTGTTGATTTTAATGATTGGATGACCAGTGAACTACTTATAAACAAGTGCTTTAAAACTTAGAAATATTCTTAATAAAATAAAAGGTTGTTCTTTATAGGCACATGGTTATTTTTTATCTTAGCGGGATGGATAAGAAGAATGTGTAGAGGGATAATTGATTTAATATTCAAACTGAGTATTTAATCATTTATAAGCAGAAATCAAGAAAACGATTTTTCCTTGATCAACATAATATAATTAAACTATTACAGAAATCTAGTGTAATTTACGTTCAAAGAGGAATTTACAATAATAGATAGTTCTACAAAATAATCTCTTATTTAAATTACAACTTCATAGAGGATTCAAAATGAAACTAATATTCAACTAAATTTTAAATTGGATTACTTTAAAAGAATTAATTTATATGAAGAAGACATAATGAAAAACTAAGATGAAGACAACTCACTAAGAGACAGACCATATGAGGCAAGTTCAGAATCTTTTATTATCTCAAAAATGCTCTAGCTTAGTACAAATCTACTTGATAACTGGTTCAAGGGTTCAACCTTGAATACTTCGACAGAATGAAGTATTTAAGCAAAATTACAAAAATATTGCATTTAATGCCTAAGTGACACTGCATTCTACTATTAACTTATAACTAACATAAAAGAAGTAATTCGATCAAAAGGAATGAATCTGAACATCTGGCCCTGCTTTGAAGGAGAAAGGTTGTTGAGTGGCCACTATTCAAATGCTCCGCTGGTGAAGATGATCGATCCTTTAATCCTAAAATTCACACAACTTATCCCATTGTTCTTCATCTAGAATAACAATCTTGGTTACCTTGCGATAGATTTCATCTACCTCAATATACCGAGAAAAAGTGGGTTTGACTGCAAAAATATGTTTTATCACATGCTGAATAAAACTTATGTTGTTGATAGCTTCGTAAAAACCTTTTCCTGTCATACAACCTTTAATGTTGGAAGACTTTGTTGTATCCTTGGAAATATCATGAAGCTTCTTCATGTAGTCTTCCCCGATCATTAATTTGTCATTGATTACAAACAGTGAAGGCAAACCTTTCTTGTTCAATGCATCAATCATAGTGAAAAAACTGTTTACTACTACCTCTAGAGTGTGACACTTCTCTGTCAATTTTACTACTAATTTCTTCTTTGTTGGAACTTTCTTTACCTCCAGAATAGTTTATGTTCTATCATCCACTCCAAGATCATCTAGCTCATATCTGTTTTTGGAATTAAGGAACTTTATGATGCTATTGGTTGTAGCAAGCATTTATCCCAATTGAGCATTGATAGCGGCAATGGTCTGCTTAGCTTTCTCCATGAGTTCCTTTTGTTCAAAAATAATCTAGATATATGGTCATATTTCATCTATTTCTTCAATGATACTATTCCAGATGATTTCTTTAACATGACCCAGGGTGTGGCCAACAGAAGATTCAGTTGTTGACTTCTTCCATGTCTCTATCTGATTTTGAGCTCTCTGAAGCTCTGCTGCATGAAAAATCTCAGTTTTGTTTTGATGATCCTGTAGAAGTTTCACTTGTTCTTGCAACTTTTTGATCTCATCATTCTAGAGAGACATATTTTGTATTGCATTTACTAACTGATCTACAGCATCTCTTGTACTTGTTGTAGCAGATATGGTTGTAGGAATGGTTGTGATAGGAAGTGCTTCCAAATGGGAAATAGTCCTTTTACCATCTTTCTCCTTTTCTTTAATAAACTTCTCCATATTTGTCTCTAGTTGCTTCAGTTGTGCACTCTGCTCCATGATGAGCTTCATCATATCTGCCTTTTGCATCTCTGTCTCTTCAATATCTTTGGCTAGAGGATCTTCTGTAGATGGCAATTTTAACTGCTTCCTTAATGCTACTATGTCTAAATCCTTTTTCTTTATAAGATCTTCTACAGCATCAATGTTTGAAGGGTCTTAACCCACTTTGACCACCAAGTCCTCCAGATTTTTAATCCTAGTGTCTTTGGCAAGTGCAGAGACCTTCTCCATCTTCAGTTTTGATTGGAAATTTGTTAACGTAACCTGCAGTTTAGACAAATTCATAGCAGTGTTAGTGACAGTTGAAAATATCATTTCCCCAGTCTGTTTATGCATCTCCATTTATTTAATGGGATGTATATCCTTTACATCAAATTCAAAAGTTGTCTTCTTGTAGTCTGATGTTACCTTCGGCTGGGGAACTTGTGCCTAGAAGAATGCCATTTGCATTTTCCCTTCCTCTGAATCAAAGGCTAACAACAGCCTGCTTTGAGCACCAGAAGTCTGCTTCTAGAACTCGCTGTAAGTGTTAATCTGCAATGCCTCATTCCTTACTTTTATCTCCTTAAAGATGTCCATTATACTTTTCTTTGTCTCCCCTGAAGTAGATGTGTTGGTCTACATAATTTGTTGTTGCTCCTATGAAGTCATGGAGGTAGTGGCTGACTGTGTGGTTTGATCACCCACTAATGAGGAAACAAGTGGCTCATTAGTGGTGACAATGGTCTCTTTCTTTGAATCTTTGTTGAGGCTTAGTTTGGAACTAAGCTTGGCCTTCTTTCTATACATGATCTTGAATCCTTCACTGAATATGTCAGTCCCTGAAGGGGACTCTTCTTCCTTGGTTCTCTTAGTTGTTTTCTCCTGCATGGTAAGAGTATGTACTGTAGAGGATGAAACTTCTGTGTGAAAATAAGGAGTAGATTTGTTTTCTACTCTTAATTTATAAATGATCCCTAATTGATCATATGACCAGGTAAAGCTTAGGCTGAACTGCATTTCCTTTAGCAGCTTGTTTGCTTCTTCCCTTACTGCTCTTGTGTTCCAAATGAAAGGCCCAATCTGTGTTTTGATTTTAAACTAGGACTTCTTCTTCGCAACAACAAAGTGGATCGCATCCATATTTATCATCTGCCTTGTGTACTCTAGAGTAAAAATCCTCATGGGGAGGAATTTAGGCAGCTTGTAAGGTGGAAGCTCACACCCAAGTATTCTCAATTATGTATAGTTTTGGTAGAAATACCAATCCCATGTCTGAACTTGGTCTAATATTTGCAACACTTTTCTGATTCCATCATTGATCCTCGGAACTATCCTCCTACTCAAAAGACTAATTGCTGGATGAACAAACATTTATGTAAATTACTTATATGTATATTCCTTTTGTTCCTTCATCACCAGAGTAGTCCAAAAGATGATTGACTATTGGTTTCCTTTTTCATCCAGCTTTTGCAAAGCAAGGTTGATGTTGTCTCCCTGAAAGTATAAGAACATATAAACTAGTACAAAAGAATACTTGAATGCCTTCTTAGTTGGGAATTTGATAAGTTGTTGATGAATTGACTTTGCAAGAAATTAGCTAAAGTTAAACACAATGGAGGGTTTAGAATTAGCAGAGAAAATGGACAGAAATCCTATGAGGCCTCATCTACCCACTGATCAGAGTACTAGCCAAGGAGGTAGGAGACAACTTTGATTATCTTCTTGGCTCTCTCAGGGAAAATAGAGGAGGGATAGGGAGGATTTTTCTTTGGTAATGGGGCATCTTGTGTCCAGAACAGCTCAAGAGTTTGGGCCGTCTTGGCAAAGTCTAATTTCTGGTATAACTCAACAAGTGCTTCATAGGAAAATTGGGTGGCATTCTCTACTGTGGGGGCTTGCATCATTTGGTCTATGGCCTGAGGAGTAATAGTAAAGATAATTTCTCTAGTGGGGGTAATGAAGGCCCTTTGGCTTGGAAAATAAGATGCATGGAACTTCCTAACAAACTCTGGGGTGTTGTGCGTACGAGGAAAAATATAGTGGGCCAAATTGGACTCCCACAGCTGAATGTCATAAGATTTGTCAATGTATTTGTCTTCAAGCCAACAATACATCGTAAAGAGGTCCAATTCGCAAAGAGTTTCATGGATTTTAAAGTCTCTATCAGCCATAAGTATGTGCTGAAAATCTATGGGAGGATAGGTTAGAGGATTAATAGGTTCCTCTAGTCCTTTGTCCTTTGGAGGCATTTTTGAATAAAGGTAAGGACAAGAGTGAAAAGTGGATTTGAGGCTTGAATACACAGAGAAGATTCAGGTTCTGGAGGCAAGAACAAAGGCAATATACCTAAAATAATGAGCAAACAGTGTCACTGGCAAGTAGAAACAGTTGATTTTTAGTCCAGCAAACCTGTAACAAATCAATAATAGTGATAATGCATGAATTCAGTAATTTTTTCACAAGATAAAGGGAGGTTATATAATCAATCTAGTTTTTCCATTGGAGGTGACACAGGTCCATTGGATTAATGGCTAAATAATGAATTGCTTAACGAGTTAATTCTGGAGGGAGCGGATGCAATTGGTGGATCTAACGATGAATGTCGTGGTAGAAGGTGAGTGGCAGGAGCGCAACGAGTAGGAGAATGGTATCGATAGTAAGGGAAACAACTTTTCAGGGGGGGGAGAGTGATTAGTGGTTTCACCCGAGGGGGGTTCGAAAAGATTTGCTAACATGTAGGGGAGGGAATGGTTTCGTGTACCAAGCTAAGTACACTTTTATTACATTAGCATAATCCTAATTTCAGTATTTCTTGTTTCAAATTTATGATTCAGTTATTTAGATGTGTGATGTTTTTTGTGTGATATTGGGATGATATTAGTTTAAAATCAAATTTGCATATGAAAGGAAAAACACAAATTTAAGTTAAATTCTCTTTCTATCAAGTTATGAATTATAGCTAAAATCTATTGGCATTATAATAATAATAATATTCATTTTTAAGGTCACAACCAAGCCAGACACCAAATTGGTGTATGAGACCCCCTTGTTTGTGGAACAAGGGACCCACCTCCGTGCAGCGATTTGACTACTAAGTCTACGAAGGCATACATACTCAACCCTGCTCTGGTTTTGAACCTGTGACCTCTTAGGAAGAAACACGTGCTCTTAACACATTATGATACATGTGTTGTACTTGATGGCAACCCACTTATAGCAGAACAACTCACTTGTATACGGTAACTAGATGAATCTACAGAAGAGATATCAGATGTGACAGAATGCATGGCAGTTGTGTTTACAGATGTGACAAAATGCAGGGCAGTTCAAAGGAATCATTTCAGAAGTAATATAGTAAATTACAATGTAATAGGTCTATTAAGAGGTAACAGGGCATTGGCACAGAAGAACAAGAAGATGGAACTAAGGTCTACTGATCAGAATAAAGAAGGTAAAGGAAAAGGTTGATGTAAAGCAGTGTAAGAAGTATACGTAGGTCCACTTAGTCAAAATAGCGTATACACGCTGGTCCATAGAACAAAAAGAACGTATACATATACACGCACTTTCACAAGGGGAAAGCACGTACATGTTGGAAAACCAAGGTATTTTGGTCTGAGGTATTGATCCAAGGTATTTGGTCTTTAGTATTTGGTTTGAGGTATTGACCCTAGGTATTTGTTCCAAGGTATTGATCCTAAATGGTTTTGGTCCAAGGTATTGAGAAAGACCTAAAACTAGATGAGGAGGAGAAGATCATTAGGCCAAAGTGTGCACGTATTGAATATCTTATGAAGTGTTAGATCATATATGCAGGTTATGAGCTTCTGATGCTTTGCTTGATCTGAACTAAGGATGCACCTATGTGGTTGATGATGGATGATCGATCGGGATCATAAAGCTTGAAATGAATTATCATTATGTGGTTTGATCATGGACAGTATAGATCTGAGTACTGACACATGTTTTATTCTGTAAATGTTATGATCTGTGTATGACTGAAGTCTCGAATAGTTGTGAAGTTTTAAGTTAATATTTGCATATATGTATGCTATTTCGCTTTGGTAAAAGCGTGTATACATGTTGGTTCGACACATTGAAGTAGCATATACATTATGAACTATGATGTTTGAAGTTGCAATTGGTTCTCGTTGTTGATGCAGAGTTCTGGTGATAGTGTTCTGAATGTTTAGATTGATTGATTATGATTTGCTTTGATGATGATGGATGAGATCTAATGATGGATCAGGATCATAATGACTTATAATTATGTGATCTGATAATGGATGGGCTAGATCTGATTGCTAACACATGTTTTATCCTTTATATGTGATGATCTGGGTATGTCTGAAGTCGGGAAGTGCAGCAAAGTTATAAGTAAGTATTTGTAGATCTATATGTTGATTCGCTTTGGTGAAGTTGCGTATACATGCCAGTTTGGCTCTTCCAAGTAGCTTATGAAAAAGAAAAGCTTGATGTTCAAGGATGATTGATCTATCAGATCAGTACTACATTTTTACTGTTGTTTGTCAATGATGTCTTCTTAAATCTGAAAGTCGAAATGAATATATAGGGAAATTGAGTCTAATTGATTGATTGATTGAGAAGGAAGGATGATCCTTTTTGCTGTCTGTTTAGAACTCTGTAATATGAAAGCAGATCTTCATAATGTCACTGATTGGTACAGTTTGTGGTTCAGAAGTTTTATGATTCATTATCTTTAGAGATATATGCAGGTTGGGCTAAAGGAAGTAGCGTATACACACAATTTGGGTTCAGCCAAGTAGCATATACACTCTGATGCATGGTTTTGAGGTTACATCTGGTTCTGAATGATGATGTAGTGTTATGGGTTCAGATTTGTGCTTTGGTTATAATGATCTATCTGTTCCATTTGATTGGTTGAAGTTGATTAAGTATGAATGAATGGTTGATTCAGTTGTGTCAGATGTTCAGAGGTTGTCAGTGATTGATTGAGTTGTGGTTTATTCAAAGAGTGATGATTGAGTTTCAGTGATTGGCTGATGTAGATGTATTTGATGGTTGTATTGGAGTTATGATTTTGAGCTCCAATGTTGTTCCAGGAGTATCCAATCTGAAAATTTATGAAATGAGGTCCCTGGAGGAAGAGAGAAGGTCGTAGCCTTCTGTAGGCCGGTTCCTACATAGTGGTAAACATATCGACCATTACAAGAGCCAGGGGATTGGAGCTCCCTTCCAATAGAAGCTAGAAAATGAGTGAAAGTTGGAGTCTTCAGTAGGTCGACGCCTATGTACTAGTAAACATATCGGCTAGTACGAGAGCTAGGGGGTTGTAGCTCCCTTCCAGTAGAAGCTGGAGAATGAGAGAAGGTTGTAACCTTCTGCAGGTAGAAGCCTGCATACTAGTATGAGTTTGCACCAGTACAAGATTGTAAACAGATTTTCTTATTATTAAAAGAAGACAGAGACGACATCAGCAGGTGGTTTTCACTTACATTGGGTTTCCACCTTAAATCTTGGTGTTCATGTGTGATGGTTTATTCTATTATTATTGTACATGGTTATTGTTTAATGTTTAATAAAGTGTTCATGCACTGAGTAAATATCAACATATGATGAATTAACCGAATCATAAGTTCACTTGATATACGTTGGTTGCCTTAAGAACAGTTGTGTGCACACACGAGTTCCCTTCACTGAAGTAGCGTATATAAATATGATTATGGAAATGAAAAAGTTATAGATTGTAATATTGATTCACCCCCCCCCCCCTCTCAGTATTATTTCCAACAATTGGCATCAAAGTAAGTCCTTTGGCAGAAACTTGACCGCTTGAAGGAGATCCATAGAAACAATGGGAAAGAAGCTAAAGAAGAAAGCACCTCAAAAGAAGAAGGCATCTCAAAGGAACTCTGACAGTGGGAGAAACGATTGGGGATTATGTGGAAGCAACTCTTTAGATTCATAATCACCTCAGAATGAAGATGAACAAGCAAAATAACTATTAGGTATGAATTTGTTGTCCTCTGGTGATACATTTCTTTGTTCATTTGAAGATAATGAAAGTGACAGCGAAACAACTGAATTTGCTCTTATGGGTGAAAGAGAAAGAAATCAAATAGAGGCAAAATTTAAAAGGCTCACAAATACAATTAGAGATCAACAAGATCTATTAGATAGAAGAGAGTGTACCTATAAAGAAGCGATTACAAGGTTAAAAGCTCAGTTAGAAGAAGGAAACAAAGTAAGGAAATAGTACAAGGAAAAGGAAGATCAAAGTAAAAGGTTGTAGGATGAAGTGACATCATTGAGAAATGAAGTAAATGAAAAGAGCACAACAATCAAGCGACTTAAAGATAGATCCAGTTACTATGAAAGTCTTGAAGCTAAGATCCTCTATCTAGAAGAAGATCTTGAAAAATCAAATAAGCAGAATGAAGAACTACTCCAAGAATTTGAAGAACAAGAAAATGAAGTTCTCAAATTAAGGCAACGAGTGGAAGAAGGAAGAATAGCATAAGAAATCATGAAGAAGCAGTATCTCGAAAAGGAATAGCAATATCAGGTTGAGGTAAATATCCTAAAATTTAAATTAGAAGAAAAGGATAAAATTTTACTATTTCAAGATAGTACTAAGATTTTGGATGATATTCTGAGTAGTCAAAGGTCTCCTGCCATCAAATTTGGTTTTGGTTTTCATGAAACTATTAAAGGTGAATCTAGCTCACAAACTAAAGCAAGGAACTCTAGTGCAAAATCTGAAACACTCAACAAGGAGATAAAAGGCCAACCCCATCAAGACCCAAGGAAAGAAAGTCTTCAAAGAAAATAATTCACTCCTAACAATGGAAGTGTTAATCAATTCTTTCCTCTGAGGAATAATGTTGAATGTTTTATATGTCATAATTTTGGACATGTTGCAGAGAGATGCAGAAGTAGAATGGTTCAAGCTAATAACCATCACACAAAAAGATCAGTAACTTCCAGGTACTTCAAGGGATATTGTTTTTCTTGCAATATGTTTGGTCACAAAGCCATTCACTGCTATAGAAGGAGTATGAAACATATAAGATGTTAAGCATGTAACAAGTTTGGACATATAGCAAAGGAATGCAGGAGAAAATTTTGGGCACCATACCAAAAGGAGAAAACATCATCACACTCGAAGATATGGAAGAAGAAGGAAGTACAGTCAGAAAGATGTGGCATAACAAAGTGTATAGACATAACGGACTCAGGAGAAGCTAAAAGTGTGAAACTTCAATGTTCTAATTCTCATACGCAATTTTCATGAAGACAAGTCACGTACATATGTGAGTTCGAAGCTGCAAAGTCGGGTATATGTTGGTTTGAAGAAAAAGTTGTGGGACAGACCCAGGAAAAAGGATCTGATATGGTTCAATCAATTATCTTCTCTGTTTGATGATGGTTACAATCTGATGATGATATATGGAAATGTGTTGATCCTCATAAGTTGTTGATAACTTGATGTATATCTAATTGATGATGATGCCTTGATATTTCTTACTGATATATGCAATGATCATATCTGACAGTGAACAAGTGGCACAGGTTCAGGAGGAGAATATACTAGGCTTCTAATATTGAGTTGTTAGCATTATGTTTAGAATTCTTTGGTACCAAATGATTCTTATCAATGGTGATGATGCTTATGCAGCTAAAGTTTTTAAATGATATATCATGCTATGTTGCGGTTATAAGTTGCCTATGATAATGATACTTGTATTGCTTGGGGCTACATAGTTGTTATTCAAATTAGATTTATGGGTAATTGTGGATAACTTTTGATGATACATACAATACATATATGTTGCTTACATGGTGATATTCATAAGTACAAGGAGAAGTACAAAACTTGAGTACACAACTTCATTATTTGATGATGAGCCACTCGTTTGTTTTATGTTGTTGTCATCATGCCTTCAGAGATGTATAAAGTTCATATGGCGCAATTATGATGTAGGATTCCTATAGTTCTTAGTTCTCACATGGTTGAGGATTTATGATGTTGATGGTATCAAGAAATCTTAACACATGACTATGAGCTCATGGTTTGCTAGATGGATATACATTATGCTAGATACATGGATGATTACTTGCATATTGATAAATATTGTTGGTTGGTCAAGAGAATGGTGTTATTGCAGGCATAACCTTTTGAAGACATGGATATTCGGAGACATGGCTTACTTATTCACATAATGATGATGACTTCTTACTTTATGATGTTATGTTTGATATTCACATATGTTGATTATCATGGTTGATGCTTACCAGATGTGGGATGTTCCCTAGTGATGATTCATGGTTGATATATTGAGTCTTCTTGTGGAAAGATCATGCAGTTCTAGATGATGATGTTATGATCATAGATGATGATGTTATGATCATGACTATGGTGTTTTCACATACATATGATATGATATGAATGATTATGTGTTATTGTTTGGAGATACAACATATGCTTAATTGATTCATGGAAGGTTATGATAAGGCTCTTTCTACTAAGGAAACATAGCAAGTTGATCTTGATGAGATCAAGAGGATGAGTTGATATCTATATGCAGCATAATTTGTCACAGGTTGATAATTGATGATAGACATATACAGGTTGCGGGTCTAGATGTTGCTGACAGATGCTTATGGTGCAGATCATACATAGTGTATGATAGTTGACGATGACTATCATGGTCTTGTTTAGATATTTGGTCTTGTTATGAATATCATTCGATGTAAAGGTCATATAAAGACCCATGATATAATATGTCTTTGTCTGTCATAGTCTTTTAACGAGTCCCTTTTGGTCATATGATGTAATTTTTAACCCCACTATGCATGGGAAGGATGATGTAATAATTACTATATTTCAGTCATGTATAAACAATTGGTATATCCCCACTTGGTTGGGTCGATGAGTCAAATTTGGTATATCCCCACTTGGTTGGGATATTGATGTATGTATGAGTCATTGGTGATAGGAAGGTCAAACTCACATAGTTGAGTTATAGAGTCATGTTATTCTTTTGAAAATATTTTTGTAGACTCTTCATGTGCTCACAGGGAACATGGATGGTTTAATGCATCACAACATGTACAAAGGGGGAGTTTAATCATCAAATTCAGCATGTGCCTAGGGGGAGCATGATCAATGTTTATATTAAGTTGTTCAGATATGAAAGCCTTCACTTTAGTCAGCCCTTTGCCCTTGATATCAAAGTGGGAGAATATCTTGGTCCACCCTTTGTCCTTGATGTCAAAGGGGGAGAGTATTTTGGTGTTGCCTGTTATCTCTAACAGTTTCTACAACTTGTAGTAATCAACACCAACATGGTTGCCATCAAGTCTAAAGGGGGATATTGTTGGCAATATGATACATGTGTTGTACTTGATGGCAACCCACTTATAGCATAACAACTCACTTGTATATGGTAACTAGATGAATCTACAGGAGAGATATCAGATGTGACAGAATGCATGGAAGTTTTTTTTACAGATGTGACAAAATGCAAGGCAATTCAAATGAATCATTTCAGAAGTAATATGGCAAATTACAATGTAATAGGTCTATTAAGAGGTAACAGTGCATTGACACAGAAGAACAAGAAGATGAAACTAAGGTCTATTGACCAGAATAAATAAGGTAAAGGAAAAGGTTGATGTAAAGTAGTTTAAGAAGTATATGCAGGTTCACTTAGTCAAAACAACGTATACATGCTGGTCCACATAAAAAAAAGAGTGTATACGTATACACGCACTTTCACAAGGGGAAAATCACGTACATGTTGGAAAACCAAGGTATTTTGGTCCAAAGTATTGATCCAAGGTATTGACCCTAGGTATTTGGTCCAAGGTATTGGTCCTAAATGGTTTTGGTCCAAGGTATTGAGAAAGGCCTAAAACTATATGAGGAGAAGGTCATGAGGCCAAAGTGTGCAAGTATTGATTATCTTATGAAATGTTAGATCCTATATGCAGGTTATGAGCTTCTGATGCTTTGCTTGATCTAAACTAAGGATGCACCTATGTGGTTGATGATGGATGATGGATCGAGATCATAAAGCCTGAAATGAATTATCATTATGTGGTTTGATCATGGACAGTCTAGATCTGAATACTGACACATGTTTTATTCTATAAATGTTATGATCTGGGTATGACTGAAGTTTGGAATAGTTGTGAAGTTTTAAGTTAATATTTGCAGATATGTATGTTGTTTCGCTTTGGTAAAAGCACATATACACGCTGGTTCGACACATCGAAGTAGCATATACATTATGAACTATGATGTTTGAAGTTGCAATTGGTTCTAGTTGTTGATGCAGAGTTCTGGTGACAGTGTTCTGAATGTTCAAATCGATTGATTGTGATTTGCTTCAATGATGATGGGTGAGATCTAATGATGGATTAGGATCATAATGACTTATCATTATGTGACTTGATAATGGGTGGGCTAGATCTGATTGCTAACACATGTTTTATCCTTTATATGTGATGATCTCGGTATGTCTGAAGTCAGGAAGTGCAGCGAAGTTATAAGTATTTGCAGATCTATATGCTGGTTTGCTTTGGTGAAGTTGTGTATACACATTGGTTCAGCTCTTCCAAGTAGCATATGCAAAAGAAAAGATTGATTTTCAAGGATGATTGATCTATCAGATCAGTACTATTGTTTGTCAATGATGTCTTCTTAGATTTGAAAGTAGAATTGAATGTATAAGGAAATTGAGTCTGATTGATTGATTGATTGAGAAGGAAGGATGATCCTTGTTGTTATCTGTTTAGAACTCTGTAATATGACAGCATATCTTTAGAATGTCACTAATTGGTACAGTTTGTGGTTCAAAAGTTTTAAGATTCAATATCTTTATAGATATACGCAGGTTGGGCTAAAGGAAGTAGAGTATACACGCAGTTTGGGTTCATCCAAGTAGCGTATACACTCTAATGCATGGTTTTGAGGTTATAGTTGGTTCTGAATGATGATGCAGTGTTATGGTTTCAGATCTATGTATTGGTTACAGTGACCTATCTATTCCAGTTGATTGGTTGAAGTTGATTAAGTATGAATGAATGGTTAATTCAGTTGTGTGAGCGGTTCAAAGGTTGTCAGTGATTGATTGAGTTGTGGTCTATTCAAAGAGTGATGATTGAGTTTCATTGATTGGTTGATGCAGATGTATTTGATGGTTGTATTGCAGTTATGATTTTGAGCTTCAATGTTGTTCTAGGAGTATCCAGTCTGAAAATTTATGAAACGAGGTCCTTAGAGGAAGAGAGAAGGTCATAGCCTTCTGTAGGTCAGCGCCTACGTATTGGTAAACATATCAGCCAATACAAGAGCCAAGGGGTTGGAGCTCCCTTCCAGTAGCAGCTGGAAAATGAGTGAAGGTTGAAGCCTTCAGTAGGTCGATGCCTACTTACTAGTAAACATATCGCCTAGTACAAGAGCTAGGGGGTTGTAGCTCCCTTCCAGTAGAAGCTGGAGAATGAGAGAAGGTTGTAACCTTTTTCAGGTAGAAGCCTGCGTACTGGTATGAGTTTGCACCAATACAAGATTGTAAACAGATTTTCTTATTATTAAAAGAAGACAGAGATGACAGCAGTAGGTGGTTTTCACCCACATTGGGTTTCAACCTTAAATCTTGGTGTTAATGTGTGTTGCTTATGTGTGATGGTTTATTCTATTATTACTACACATGGTTACCGTTTAATGTTTAATAATGTACTGATGCACTGATTAAAGATCAACATATGATGAATTAATTGAATCATAAGTTCATTGGATATACGTTGGTTGCCTTAAGAACAGTTGTGTGCACACGCGGGTTCCCTTCACTGAAGTAGCATATATAAATCTGATTATGGAAATGAAAAATTTATAGATTGTAATATTGATTCCCACCCCCTACCCCTCTTAGTATTATTTCCAACAAAATCATCATTTTTGCATTTCTTGTATTATTTCTTGAATTTCAGTTTTATTTGATGCAATGGTAATGTTATTGGAGTAGAATTGTGAGGGAGGAAAACCAGGACCTCCTAAGTTAGGAGCCTCTTCTCTTGTTATCTACACATTACAACCACTGCTCTTCAGTTTCTCTTCGTAGGGACGGTATTGTGAGGAAGGACAACCATGACCTCCTAAGTTAGGAGCCTCTTCTCTTGCTTGTTGCATCTTGAACCAGAAAATTTTTGTTCTTTTAAAACTTAGAATATATTTGTAATATGCACTTCCTTTAACCTTATATTCTTGCATTCCTAAATTGACTTCACCTAAAATCCATATATTTTGGACATGCTTCCAAGTCTACAAACCCAGATTGACAAGTAAAACACGTGTTAGTTTACTTAGTAAATTGACCTTACATTTTTTGCGGCGTTGTCATGGAAACATATTCAAATTTAATCAAAATAGGAAGATTTAAAAAAAAAGGTAAATAAGACTTTTCATTATTGTCATTTATGCCTAGATAAAGAGATTAAAAGGGTAGATACATAAAACAAGACCCCCCAATTACTAAACCATTGGTAGAAGCAAGACTACCTCCATTTGAATTAACTACACCAATTGCTGGAAAACCAACTTTAGACGAGTTAGAGGGAAAACAACGTTTAGGACAAAGGTTTACTCTTGTTGAAAGGCAAACTTTGTTAGCTTATGAAGTGAAGAGAAAACAGAAACACAAAGGAATATCTTCCATAGGAAAACAAAGAGAGCCAAGAAAACCAATTGATTAGCCTATTCTTGAACAAATAAAACAAGTTGAACCTCAACTTGTTAGTGAAACATTTGAAACTGTTGAAAAAGATATGGCAGAAGAAAGGCAAGGATCTAATTCCTCACTCTAGAAAAAGGTTACAATATGAAAATCAACAAAAAGAATGGCAAAGAAGAAGAGAAGCAAAAAGGAAAAGAGAAGAAGATGTCAAAAGAGAATATGATCAAAAGAGAAGAAAATATGTAGAAATAGAAAATTATGAAGAAACTACTTTTTGATTTCCAATTGTAGATACCAGAGCAATTCTAGGAGAAGAGGTAAAAATGAAGAATATTCCACCTTCAGTTTTACCAAATTTCTATGGAATGTCTTCTAGATATCCTGATTCATTCATGTTTGAATTTTATATCTTATGTAGAACTTATGGTTACGTTGATGATACACATAAGCTTTGTCTTTTTCCTGCTACTCTTAAAGCAGCTGCATTGAAATGGTTTATGGGATTATGAGAGCATTTTATTACTTCTTGGGAAGAAATGAAGAATTTTTTTCTTAAGAAATAGCAACCCTATTGTAGGCCTATAGATTCAAAGAAGATATTCTTAGAATGTCTCAACAAGAAGATGAGATTTGGAAGAATATTTGGAACAATTTCTTTACAACCTGCAAAAATCCAAACAACATTCTCTAAATCCTGATACCATTAGAACAATTTTTCTTAAAGGAATACAAGACGAGTATCTTGATATTCTCAATGTGATGGGTAAAGGCGATATTCCATACTTACCATTCGATGAAATTGTTGAATTATGTCAAAAGTACTCTAGAGGTAGATCCAAAATAAGAAAAAGAGATATAACTTCTAGAGCTTCTAAATCAGTAATAGGAGGAGTAACAAGACCAGAAATAGAGAGAAAATTTAAAACAGATCTTTTGAGCACCTTAGGAACACAATTTTATGTATTAAAATCAAATAAGAAACAACAATAAGAAGAAAAAACAATGTCAATCTTTTGTCCTAAGTGTAGGAGGAAGCATCTTTTACGAGAATGTCCTTTGGATAATATACATGTTTGTGGACTTTATACAGGAAATCATGTTACAGACGATTGTCCAACATTAAATGAGTTGCAAGCAGGTCAATTAGAATAAACTCAAGGATTTTATTATATGGCACCAAGAAGAGCTTAGCAACCACGTTTGTAGGTACATCTCAACAGTTTCCTCAAAAAATTCCCCACAATTTTCAGTATCAAAATTCATGGAATACTCCTATGCCATGGAAGGTTTGGCCTCCTCAGCAGAACCAAAACAAACCTTCACAAATTTGGCGAGGATATGCTTATGGAGCTCAACTTCTCTAACAATTTTACCCTCAACAATATCAACCCTATCCCCAACAATCATATTAACAGCCATATCCTCAACAATCATTTCCATATTAGCAATTCCAGCAATCCCCTCAATCAAATCCATTCACACAATAATCAATGCCTACATTAACTCAACCTCATAAGCTTCAGCTTCCTTCTAACCAACTACCACCCAGACCAACTCAATTACCAGCTCAGCCAATAGAAAATCTGAGTAACAAAGTGGAGAGGCCAGCCTATAATGTGGAAGAAACAACATTATTTCCTACATATTTTATTCTTCCTATTCAAGATATCCACTTGAGGTCAGGAAAAGTTCTACAAAAAGATTCTCCACCAATCATTGAAGAACAAATTGAAGAATGGGAACAATCTGAAAAGACTAATCCAAAAAATCAAATTCAGAAAAGAAAAATTATTATGATTCAAACACCACCTTTCCTAGAAAGGTTAGTTGATCAGAAAACTTCAATTTCTCTTCCTGAATTTGATATCATAGATGAATTAAAAAATTATTATGTCAAAATTCCTTTGTTGCAAGTTATAAAAGATATTTCAATTTATACAATAACAATAAAGGAATTATGCATTAAGCAAACTAGCAAAGAGAAAAGAGATCCACCCACAATCAAGGTCATCGGCAAACTAGCTAGTCTCATGTCTGCAAAAACAACAATTGAAAAATATATTGATCCAGGGATACCTATGGTTACCATTTCAATCAATAATTTTTCAATTCCTAAAAATTTAATTGATCTAGGAGCTGCTATAAATGTCATGACAATAGAAACTACGAAGTATTTAAAACCGTCAAATATCCGACCTACTACTACAATTTTAGAACTAGCAGATAGATCTAAAGTTGTACGGGAAGGAATACTTGAAGACATCATTGAAACTTTGGATTCATGGGAATATCCTGTAGACTTTCTAATCTTGCAACCAAAAAATAATCTAGGAGACCATCCTTTAATTCTTGGTAGACCATGGTTAGCCATAGCAGATGTCTTCATTGGATGCAGATCAGGAAGCATGATCATAGCACATGGAGATGAAAGGAAACATATCACACTCTATCCTCATACTCAATCACCTTCTTTACTATCATGGCTTGATGATCAACAGGAAGAAACTCTACCTGTTTTAAGTATTAATCAAACCTTTAATTTTAGAGAAGAAGAAGAAAATGAAGATTTAATAGACCTTTTTATCTCCGAACCTTATATTTCTGAGCAGCTAAGAATAACACAATATGAAGCTGCAAATCATCTTCTAAATCAATGTTTTACAAGAAAATTGTACTATTCAATCATTACAAAATTCATTTGAAATCATTTTTCCTATCAACTCAATTACCAATTCTCAAAGCAAAATCATTGGAATCAATCTTGGAAAGAATTTAAATATTGGTAACAATCTGCAATCATCACAAGAACAACATGTAATTGCATTATTACAGAAGTATTCGAAAGCTTTTGCCTGGAACTATATAGATATGCAAGGAATCCATCCAAAAACATGTATGCATCACATTTACATAGATGAAACAATCGAACCAGTAAGAAAACCACAAAGAAGAATGAATCCAATGATGAAGGAGATAGTGAAACAAGAGTTGCAGAAACTATTATAGGTAGGATTTATTTACCCTTTCTCTGATAGTCAATGGGTTTCTCCCTTAGTTGTGGTGTCAAAGAAAAAGGAAAATGGAGAACATGTGTAGACTATAGGGAACTGAACAAGGCAACATTGAAAGATCATTTCCCACTACCATTCATTGATCAAGTACTAGACTCATTAGCAGGGAAAAAGTTCATTTCCTTTCTTGATGGATTTAGTGGATACAATCATATCAATATAGCATTGGAAGATTAGGATAAAACTACATTTACTTGTCCATGGGGAACATATGCTTATAATGTTTTACCTTTCAGACTATGTAATGCACCTGCTACGTTTCAAAGAGCAGTCCTAGCTATCTTTGCAGATCTTATACATGAATGTGTTGAAGTCTACATGAATGATTTTACTGTTTATGGAAGTACATTTGATGATTGTTTAAATAATCTTGAAAAAGTTCTAAAAATATGCATAGAGACAAACTTATCCTTCAACTATGAAAAAAGTTTTAGGATGTTGACTAAAGGGATAGTGTTGGGACACCACATTTTTTCTTGAATTAAGGTAGAGCTAGCAAAGATACAAGTCATCGTAAACTTAATGCCACCAAAAAAAGAGAAATAAATAAGAATTTTCTTGGGATATGCAGGCTACTACAAAAGATTCATTGAAAACTTCAGCAAGATAGTTTTACCCTTTGTTCAAATTACTTGCAAAAGACATTGAGTTTCAATGGACTACAAATTGTCAAAATGCATTTGAAAAACTAAAAGAGAAATTGTCTATAGCACCCATTCTCAGAGGACCAAATTGGTCATTATCATTCCACATATCCACTGATGCATCAGACACAGCTATAGGAGCATCTCTAGGACAAAAAAGAAAATCAATTTAACTATGCCATTTATTTCATAAGCAAAAATTTAACACCGGCAGAATTAAACTACATAGTAACTAAAAAAGAAATGCTAGTCGTTGTGCATATAGTCAATAAATTTAGGAAACACATAATAGGCTATCAAATATTTATTCATACAGATCATTCAACCATTAAATATTTAATGAACAAAACAATTACTAATGGCATAACTACTAGATGGATGTTACTAATGCAATAATTTAATATCATTGTTCTAGATCAACCAGGAAAAGATAATCAAGTGGCAAATTTTCTGTCAAGACTTAATTCTCCTGATGATCTTATCCCTGTTTCAAGAAACTTTCCCGATGAGCATCTATTTGTTGTAATAGCTAAAACCCCATGGTTTGCAGATATAGCAAATTATTTGTCATCTGGAATATTACCATTCCATTTCACTAGCAAAAAGGAAAATAATTAAACATAGTGCTAGATATACTTGGGTCAATGGTGACCTCTTGTATAATAGTCCTTATCTTTTGATAATAAAATGTGTAATAGAAGATGAAATTCTTGATATTCTAATAGCATGTCATGATGAACCATGTAGTGGCCATTTTGCAGACAAAAAGACAACATATAAGGTGCTCAAACTTGGCTACTATTGGCCAGCAATTTTCAAAGACTAAAATACCTATTGCAAAAGATGTGATAGCTGTCAAAGAACTGGAAGACTTGTAGTATCAGATGAGATGCTATTAAAACCACAAGTAATTATAGAACCATTTGAACAATGGACTCTAGACTTTGTGGGACCAATTAACCTACCTTCAAATGGATAGAAGTACATCTTAGTATGTACAGACTATGTTATCAAATGGGTTGAAGCAAAAGAAGTGGCATGAGCAACATAAAAAATAGTGGTTTCTTTCCTCTTTGAAGAAATATTTGTAAGATTTGGAATTCCAAGACATATTGTTACAGACCATGGAACACAATTCACTTCTAAATTTGTCTGACATCTTACAGAAAAATACAAAATCAAGCATAGAAAGTCTACTCCATATCATCCACAAGCAAATGGACAAGTGGAATCTAATAATAAGGTTCTGGAAAAGATCATGACAAAGAAAATACAAATGAACATAAAAGTTTGATCAGAAAAATTAAAAGATGCATTATGGGCATACAAAATTACATGGAAAAACATTATTGGATTCAGTCCATATCAACTGGTATATGGTAAATAAGTTTTGTTACCAATCGAATTTCAAATTCATACATTCAAACTTGCAGCAGAATTAGGATTTGACCTGTCAGAAACTCAACAGCGCAGACTTATGCAACTGAATGAACTAGATGAGATCAAACAACAGACAATTGAGCATACATCACTAGTACCACAACAGAGAATCAAATGGCATGACAGATTTATCAAAAACAATTTTTTTCATAAGGGACACTAGGCACTTCTTTTTTACTCCAATTACAAATATTTCAAAGCTAATTTCACTACTCATTGGCTTGCGCCACATGAAATAGAATAAATATTTGACGATGGAGTAGTCAAAATTAAAACAATTGCTGGAGCAACAATTTCATTTCTAGTTAATGGTCATAGGCTCAAAGTTTATAACAAACCTATCAATAAATAAGACTTTATGAACAGAGTCTCAACAAAAGACAATATGGAAGTATTGGAACATCATAGTAATATGCCTTCCCTATTTCCAGAAGAATAAAAATAAAATAAAATAAAACTAAAAAAATAATAAAGAAGTTCGGTTGTGAAAATCTAGGATACGGCACAATACAAACTCGAATTCATATCAAAAAACCAACTTGTTTGGCTAATATGAATTATCTCTTTTATGTTTTTCATTTTTATTTTTGTAGGATCATCCTCCAAAATTTAAAATAATTGAGGACAAGTCTTAGGATCAGCAAGGGGGAAGATTCATAATAAATCAACAAACCATGCAATGGTTTAATATCAAGCAGTTGTAATATAAAAGGGACCTGAAACATCATCATCAACATTTATCAGTAAGGTACTTGTTTCAAACAAGATCAATATCATATACAAAAGGAACATGTTTCAAATCAACATCAAAGGGACCTAAGAAGCAGCTACAAGCATCTATTTACAGTCTAATATTGACAAGAATTCATTTTGAAAAGGTCAAGTGTTGACAAAAGAGTTAAAGCATTGACAAAGCGCTATCAAGTAAAAAGAAAGTATTATAAGTTTAAAAGCATTCTTAAAGCCTTTGATTTTGAATTTTTTTCTAAATATTGATAACCTACTTTGAAATTTGAATATGCAATACTCCTAGCCATGTACATTGTACATTATCCTATATCACCCTACATATTAATTCATTTCATCACTGGCCCACGAGGCTATGGGTTGGTGGTGAATGGGTGCACCGTTAAGGCACTCCTTGCGATAGGTCACTGGTTCAAATCCCCTGTGGGTGCTTACCTACCAAAAAAAAACATAATTGTTGCATCATGGAGAAATTATATATACAACCTAAAGGATTAGTTTATGCATCTACAAAACAAGAATAAGAAGTTAGTATCACTGTAAAAATATAAATAAAATTTGATTTGAAATGACCTAAAACTATGGTTATTTCAAAGATCAAATACATAAGTATATTATGAAAAAGGACAAAAGTTACAATGATAAAAACATGAATATGCAACATACACATAAGTATGATGGATAAGCAAACATAGTGCATGCAATAAGAAATCATAAGTTAAGGTCCCAATGGTCACGAGTATTAAAAACTCTAAAATACAAACTATGATGCAACCTTAGTGGATATAAAACAAGTGTCGAAGGAGTGTACAAAATATAGCATGGTCATAAGTAAATGAACATGATGCATTAACGCAGGTGGCAGCCAAAATCGAAAATGGACAAGACAATTAAACAGTGAAACGATCTAAAACATTTCAAAGGTATACTCTGTGTATTCTCCTTCATCATCACAGCCAAACTCAACTCACAGTCAGAGAGAAATACTACGCATCCACCCACAGTGTAAGGAAGCCCATATCAAAGGAAAAAAACGCAGAGAGTAATGGTAACTACGTAGGAAAGAAACCTTGTGCCGTGAAGAGATTGTGTGAAAGAGCAGCGTGGAAAAATTGAAATAGTAGCGTGGCGAAATAAGGAGAAGAAGAACCCTGAGCAATGTGGAGAAATAAGGAAAGGAAAACCCTGTGATGCGTGGAGAATTTAAAGGAATTTTGTTTGTTTAACGAAGGAGAAAGCGATTTGGATTTCATCTGCGCCGAGCTCCCACAAAATCCACAAATTATGCAGAGAATTCCTCAATTGACGCAGTGACTCCTAGTGATGAGGCAAGCGTCAATTCCAAAGACTCCTCAAGCAACTAAAACGATTTCAAAAAAAAGTTAAACTCTAGATTTTGTTTAAAGATGTGTCACAATGAGAGAAAAACACGACTTATGTTCCGAATTTTCAGTGCTTTGTCATCTTCAAAATCCTCTGCCACCTGTAGAATCCATGATTTATCAATATACTAGAAATGACTTTAATTGAAACTATATGTTTACACGGGGAAGAAAAATCATTATCAAGAATTTTCTACAAGTTTTTCTACAAACTCTTCTTGCAGTTTAGGTATCAAAACCACCATTTCCTCATGCAATTTTTGTCAAAAACTTTGCACAGTGAATGTTATTTCAAAAACACAATACGCAGTTTCTAAAAGAGAGGAGGCTTTTCATAAAGTTTTATGAGTAAACTTTGCAAAAGGAGAGAGATTTAAATATGATTTGCAAACAGTGAGGGATTTTTCTTACAGTGGAGATTTTTGTTTTGGGTTTTTTACACAGTCAGAATTTTTCTTCACTCAGATTTACAAACAGAGAACCTTGTGTTGATATTATTTGCAGCAAAAGTCAAAGAAATTGAAGATTTATAGGAAAAGGAAGTAATCTCATTTGTTTTCAAAAGCTAAGGAGATCTGGTATGTGCATTTACCAAGATTGGTATTGCATGAATAAGGAATATTCTGTTTGTTATCTTCATAACGAGATTATTTACTGGGAAAGGTTATATAAATTGGTATATAGATCATATGAAAATGGAAACAAAAATGGAACCCAAAGACATCAAAGTAGAAAATTGGAGTAAGGAGGCGGTGGAGAAATTATTTCAAGTAGGACTACTGGAGTTCCTTAGGAAGTTTAATGGCCACAGTCACAGAATCACACAAGAATTCATAGAAAATTTTGAAAATGGGCAAACTAAAGTGGGTGAACTTCCTATACTAGTGAATCCAACTTTCATACGTCAAGTATTAGAACTTACTCTGATAGGAGAAGAATATCACAAAGGTTTATATTTTAAGGAGAAAGGATGGATGTTTTTCCTAGAAAAGCGAAGGAAAGGGACCTTTCATAGGACAAAAAGAATTTTAAGGGATTGGTTCAAAGAGCCATGGTCATAATTGTTTGTGACCATCCAAAAATATTTTACTTGTGACAATAGGCACAGTATAGTCTACCTTTACCATATAAAATCGATTCAACATATCAAGGAAGATTGTAAAATCAATATTCCTTACTTCTTTTCACAGAGCTTGACTAAAATGATAGAAAATGTCAAAAACAAAACAGAAGCTAAAGAATCTAATATCTATCATTGTGGGTTGATCAAGATACTTGTTAAGTATCAAGCAAGGAACAAAGGGATACTTTGGAATGAGTTTTTAGCCAAACATCACTGTCAAGACCAAATAACAAGGAATGAGGAAAGGTTTGATCAATTACATGTCACAAAAAGTATCATGAATTCTCCTTTATATCCTAGGACAATATTGAAAAAGAAGCAGGATGGTGTTATGGTTGAGAAAGAAAAATCATTTTTCTCCATTCCTAGGAGATAAAGAAGAAAATCACAAGAACCAAGAAACCAAGGGAAACACCCAAAAATTGATATTATTGAAACCGAACCTCCACAAACATCAAAACAAATTGATGAGATCATACATAGATTGGAGGAGGAAGCTCGGGAAGAGCCCATATAAAAAGGCTCTTATTTTGAGGATGCTTGAGTAGGAGCCACCTCATCTCATTCATATGCTAAAGAGGCAATGGAAGAATCCAGAGAATTGCACAATGAGGAATATCTGAAGAAAATAACAGAGTTGACTAATGAGCTAGAGGACAGCAAAATCATGGAAAGACACTTGAAGAGGGAGAAAAAAATGTACAAGGAAAACAAAAACAACATAGTAAAAGAAAACAAGAAATTGAACAAGCAAATCAAAAATCTTGAAACTCAAAATATGTTCATCTCCAAACACGCCTACAGATGGCTAAAAGAGAAGAAGTTATGGTAATATAAATATGAAAAACAAAAAATAAAAGTTGTCATCTACAAAGCAAAGGAACATGAGGGCATTAATATTCTACTTCAAGCTGCATAGGAAGAGGCTACATGTGTAGGTACAGCAGGGGCATCATCAATCAAAAGGTCCAAATGGAGGAAGCAAGCATGAGGACATGCTTGAGCATCAACAAGGGGGAGATGTTGGCCCTCAATTTTGGTCATTTTTGCCTAACCTAAACCCATTCATTACCACCATATTCCATCCTATTTCACTTACATATGCTTCATTTTACTCTTATTTTTCATATTCATGTAACTAAATTGAGTTTTCCAATTTTTAGAATTTTTTGTAAAAATTGGGTTTTAAGAGTAAATTTGGACTGCACTAAAAATCTTATAATAGCTCCATTAAAGTCATATGTGCAGAACACCTGGGTGAGAGATAAGCACATATTTGGAAAGTTTGGGAACCAAGGATGGATTAATGCCTATTGGTTCGGTCAAACTGAGAAAAAACAAACTCGGACAGCGTTGGTCAAACCTGAGCTGTCATTCAGAAATCCCTATTAAAAAGGGGCAGAATATTATTTTTTGGGATTTTGCCTAACTTTGTGAGCCAGACTTGATGAATTCGACCTGGATGGATGGATTATGATGTATAAAGACTGTTAGAGCCATTGTGGCTAATTTTGTTTATAATTTTCTTATTTAAACTGAGTTTATGAACCATTCATGTATGTAATTTATATTCAAACTATTGGAGACTTTTTTATAATTTGAAGAATACTTTCTATTGTTCTAAGTTGTTGTTCATGATATGGATATTTTCATAAGTTAGTTGTAGTTGAGAGTTCCTTAGGTGTACAAGGCAAGGTTGGAGGGCCCCCATACCAAGCTAAGTACACTTTTATTACAATAGCGTAATATTAATTTCAATATTTCTTGTTTCAGATTTATGATTCAGTTATTTAGATGTGTGATGCTTTTTGTGTGATTTTGGGATGAAGTTAGTTTAAAATCAAATTTTCATATGAAAGGAAAAACAATGATTTAAGTTAAATTCTCTTTCTATCAAGTTATGAATTATAGCAAAAATCATCCATTTTGCATTTCTTGTATTATTTCTTGAATTTCAATTTTATTTGATGCAATGGTAATGTTATTGGAGTAGAATTGTGAGGAAGGAAAACCAGGACCTCCTAAGCTATGAGCCTCTTCCCTTGCTATCTACACATTACAAACCATTGCTCTTTACTTTATCTTCTTGGGGACAATACTGTGAGGAAGGACAACTAGGACCTCCTAAGTTAGGAGCCTCTTCTCTTGCTTGTTGCATATTGAACCAGAAACTTTTTGGTATTTTAAAACTTAGAATATATTTGTAGTATCCACTTCCTTTAACCTTATATTCTTGATTTTCTAAATTGACTTCACCTGAAATCCATATATTTTGGACATGCTTCCAAGTCTACAAACCCAGTTTGACAAGTAAAACACGTGTTAGTTTACTTAGTAAATTGACCTTACATTCATCTTGCAACTTTTTTCTTCCCTTGGACTATCAAAAACCTTTCTATTTCCCTTATCTTGTAGGGGATTACTTCTTTCTATCGGTGCTACTTCAGGAGTTGTCCTCTAGATCTGCCTCAAGGCTCCTTATTTAAAGAGATTCATTAGCTTGTTGTCATGTTAGTGTTGACCCCTTTTCGATAAACAACTGAGTATCCTCATACACTAGAAAGTCTACTGATGTTTTCTCAATTTCTTCCCAAGCACTGCTTTTAGTAGTCTCTTTTGAAGAGACTCTCTTTGGTTTCATGGTAACAATTATTGTTGAAGAGAAGTGATTCACAAGTGCGGTACTTGTGGGACAAAAAGGACACTCGTGACAAGCAAACATTAACTTCAACAAATCTACCTTCAAAGCATGATCAAGCAGCAAGCCGAGAAAATAAAGAGATGGATTCTGCAATTTTTATCAACAAGGGAGACTCGCTAACTATGAGAACTATGCACTACATAATCCCAACAACCAAGGATGAAGCTTGAGGCTTGGACCTGCACAATCTGTAGGCCCAGCCTGGGCAGAGACTATGAGAGACTACGCATGCGTATTCTCAGTGGGCAAGGTGACATGTTATTGGGATGGGGTCCCCTGGGCCAGTTTTAGGGCAAAAGCCCAAGTTTTGATGTATAAATATGTAAAGTCTCTACAAATTGTGGTCGCGGAATGCGTGGTTAAGTAAAGAGTTAAAAAGGGTTTTACCCTCTTTTATGTAAATTAAGTTGCCTTTTGAAGATCTACCCATGGTCCGCGGACCATGGGATTGTATAAATAGGTGTGTCTTAGAGAGTCTAAGGAAGGAAATAGAGCAATAGAAGTTGTCTATGGGTATAAGAGAAGGAGTCTAAGTTAATGCAGAAGGTAGAAGAAAGGCTTTATAGATGAGTGCGCAGAGGCCTAGAGTAGTGTCCGCAGCTGAGTACGCAGATCCCTGTAGCTGAGTGCACGGGGAATTCTTGAGTCTGTAAGCTTAATAGATTATCATAAAGAAGCTTATTACAGAAATTCTTGTGTTTATCCATTTACTTCTGTTATAATGTGTTTTATGTTGTGATGAATGATGGGTTTATGAAATAATGTTGTATTGATGCGCGTCTTTACAGGATCTATATTGTTATGTGAACACAATTGATGTCAATTCTTTACGTGAAGATTATATCATTACATGTTAAAGTTATCTAATGCTTAAGTAGACCTGAATAAATATTGGGTTAAGAATAATCTTTGATGCGCATAAGTAGTTGACTAGCCTGTTCAGGGTCTACAAAATCTATTCGTAGACCTTCGCGGAGATTTAGAAGTTGATTAAGGGGAATTCCATCCATAAGCCATAAAGGCTTATCGATCTACATGAAGGCAGCTCTATACCACAAAAGGACATCACACTGCTCTCTGGGTGTGGAAACTTGGTTCTAGCGTCCCCCCATACTAATTCAGGTGAGACTTCAGTCCGTGCTCCACGGATTGATGCCAAAAGAGCCAGTGGTGTAAAGATTTGTTTAGCACAAGTAACTCTGAACTTGGGTCAAGACCCAGTAAACCAACAAATGGTTTCGTTGCCAGGACCAATATCTGTGTAAAGAGATGTGTGATGTCGCATCACTGGAATCCAACAAAGAAAGAAACTGAGAAGTGGTTGAATAGAAATATCCATGAATTCACGGTGCAAGAAAACAGAAATCCACGCCTAACAAAAGAACAGTGCTTGGACAGATATATGTACACAAAAATACATGATATTTTCTTCTACACCTTCTTGATTGAACTATACGAGTGGATCATTAAATTGGCAGATGTCCAAGGTAGGTGGAGGCTTACTAGTCCAATAGTGCAGACCTCGGAGCTAGTGCGGAGGTTGGAAGGTTTTGAAGACAAGATCGTGTGCGTTGTTGATCACTGGCTTAATCGAGTCATAGGGGGGTTTGTGGCAGAATTCGCAGTCGATACCTCAGTCAGCTACAGTGAAGTAGAATGACACTTCTTCAAAGGACCGCGAGGTAAGTATTTAAGAACTTTGAATACTTGGATTAAAATGCTCTTGTGTGAAAAACGAGTTATGCCATTGCCTTGATGTTTGGATCTACGTGAATTGAACAAATATTTAGAAATCAGGAAAGAGAAGGTCTTGAATATATCCCATTAATAGAAGCTCCTTCAAGTGACGACGAGGGAGCGGTACAAGCCTCACCGCAAAGTGTTCTACAGTTGATAAGGCAAGGTTTTATGCAAATACTTCATCCACCCATGCCACCTCCACCTTCACCTCCACAACATACACCTTTGCCCACGCCACCACCACCTCCATCGTCATTCAACATGTCGAATACCATGAAGTTGCATGTTTTCAAGGGCTTGGGAAGTGAGGACCCAGATCAGTTTTGGTTTGTTGCGAAGGTTGTATGGACAACACAACAAATTACGGATGATAATATAAATAAGGCACAATTGGTTAATCCTCTACAAGATCGCGCATTAACGTGGTACATTAAGCACTGCACCAATAACCTACTATAATCATTATCAGACATTCAAACCATTCTAAACAAAGAATTCACGATCAGTAATTGGATGGTCCGACGAAATGCCATGGGATTTAGATCAAATATTGAAGTGCCAGCTAATATGAATCTCACAGATAGTCAGCACTGTGAATGGTTTGTAGCCTCACTCCTATCCCACCTAAGGGTTTCTTTATCACAGCATAAGATAGCAACTCAGGCGGAAGCCCTAGAAATTGCGATGAGATTGCATGAAACACCTATTCAAGATGCTTCTTTGGAGGTTCAATAGATCCACGTGGAGTTGTATAACCTCTGCTTATAGCTGCAAAGCTTGAAAAAGGAAAAAGCGGCTTGGCTGGAGGCTCGTGAATAAGTTTGGTGCCTCAAGTGTAAAAGCCAGGGGCATAATAAAGATCATTTCCATGTCTTCATGAATTATGTTACAAGGGGGGGCCAATGCCTCTTAGGCAGGAAGCTCCAGCAGGACCAAGTACGGGGCCCACGCTATGGTGCGCTCCCTATCAGGTGGTTGGGAAACACGTAATGGACAATTGCCACTTGCTGCAAAAATTTGTGCAGATGCCCCAACAGTTATTTTGTGATTTCTATAAATCAGTGGGCCATGATGAGCACCATTGTCACAACTACAAATTAATGATGGATAGAACACCCACATATCGAATTCAAGCAAAAACTCAGCCTCTCAATTAGGGCGTTAGGGGAACGCGCGAAGGATATTAGGGTCATGGACGAGGTCAAAAAGGAGGAGAACCTGGGAGAGGCCAAGGGAAAGTTATTTGCTATAATTGTGGAATGTCAGGACACTACGAACGGGAGTATACAAACCAGACACACCCGTTGTGTTGATACTGCACTTAGTTTGACCATGCAATAGAAGAATGCCCTATATTGATAGCTAAATGCAGGAGAAGAAGGTGTATCCTCAGCAGCCTACCCAAAATTTACAAATGATGAGGGTCGAGCCCCGCGAAGAGGATCCTAATGTGAATATTTTACTGCGAAGTGGAATGATGATTGGTGATGATAAAGGGAGATGACTTGAAGAAATTGAGTGGGTCCACAAGGCTCCAGAAAAGGAGGTTGGGTTTGATCTGGAGCACGCGAGGGAAATTTTCATGGAAGTGAAGAAAAGCTTTCTTGAGGCCGATACCTCCAGAAGTCAGATAAAACTGTCAGATACCAGCGCGCCTACAAAGGTTGACCCCTCTGTGCTTACCACCTTTTTGGAGACTTCTATGAAGTTGTTGCGCGATAACAAGGCCATGAAAGGGCTACATGAACTGATAAACAAGTGTGTTGGCAAGAGCACTTCTCTTGAAGGACACCACGCAATCAAAAATACAGGCAAACACAAGATGATCATAAGGCATGAAATGAGGCCCAGTGCACAAATAGGAGACTATGAGATGGACCAAGTTATTTTAGATATGGGGTCGGATGCGAACGTTTTCCCTAAACAGACATGGGAAAGGATGGGGAGGCTTGCACTGCAATGGTCTCTAATTCAATTGAGGATGGAAAACTAGCAAAAGATTATCCCTATGGGGTGATTGCATGGGGTAACCGTAGATATAGAAAGCGTGAGCGCGCTGGCTGATTTTGAAGTGATAAAGCTTGTTGATGACAGCAATCCATACCCTGCAGTCCTGGGAATTGATTGGACTATTGACATGAATGGGGTAATCGATTTGAAGAAGCGGAAAATTTCATTTCAAAGAAAATCACTCTGCATTGTAGTCCCATTCAACCCTACAGAAGGACTGCGCTATACTGAATCGGTCCGCAACTATGAAAGCGGCAATGATTTGGACCAGATCTATAAGATAATAGCGTGAGACCAAGACTAGGTTAATTCGATAGTTGATGGATGAATTGCATGGGACCGTGAAAGTTCTTGTACTTCGGACTCGGATGAAGAGTTGGGACATTGGAAAAACATGTTGCATGAAGTACCCACATTGCGTTGCAACATGATGACAAAATTGTAGCGTTGTGTGTTGTCAGAGGTAAGAAATTTGCCTTATTATGATGGATTAACTGATGTGGATAAGTTTTTGGATTCTTTTGAAAGAGAAGTTCCAGAGGATTATCGTTTTCAGGCATTGGATTGGGCACTGCACGTGCTACACCTGCTCGGTGTTGGGGTATGCACAAAGACAGCTTTGATGAGTGGCGTGATTACATAAGAATGATGAGGATGCAGTTTGGTCGACCTAAAGTACGGATAACCGATAAGTATGATGGGAGGAATGATCTGCATGATCACTTGTCTAAATGGACTAAGGTATATGGAACGGAGCTGAAGCTAGAATGGGTGCATCTTTTCTCTCACACTCTGGACGTAGTCTGTATGAACTAGTATTTGGAGATGGAGCTCTGCCATGACACCGCGGAATGGGATGTTTTAAGAGAAATGTTTGTGAGGACTTTCAGCTTTGAATATGGGTTCAAAAGCATTGATGAGGCACTGCAAGAGGTTAAGGCAGAAATCTTCAGAATACGCAAGATCCTTTGGAATTGATTCAACCAGATTGGAGCACCCCGGCTGCACCATGCCCTGGAGTGCTAGAATGTGACTGCTGAAGGAGAGGATGAGGATCCAAGGAATATTAACGTTCTATAAATAGAAGGCCACCGTGAGGTAGAGAATGTTACATAATTTTTTGTCACCAACCTCGCATTCCCTGATCCTAGACATTATCGATCCGTGTTATTGGCATCTCCCTTGTGTCATGTTGAAAATTGTGTGTCAATGTCTTCCTTGTCATCTTAGGAAGAATACCTATGTCCACTACTGTTGGAGAAGACCCTTTTTTACCTATGTTTTTAGGTCGTCGCAGGTCAGTGGTTATTCCACCTACAAAGATGACCAAGATTGAATTAGCACTAGTGACATCTTCGCTTTGTCTTTGTGTTTCACTCTCGACGAGCTACTTTTGGCAAGTTTTTTAAACAACTCGTCGAAGCTTCAAAGTGTAACAGCTTCATGGGCGGTCCTAGGGTTGGTTGTTGGATCAAATGAGCTCACCTCTCTCCTTTGGGATCATTGTTCCACCTTTTGTGCAACCTCTCAAAGGGATAAGCTCTTTCTCCCATCTCCTATGGAAGATCCTCCTCCTATAAATACTCCCTTTGTGGCTAAGATCAGCTAGCTTCAGAGTTCAAGAATTCAGCAGTAGAAGTAGAGAGTTTTGCTTGAGTGTGGAAGTAGCCACTCATATAAATTAGCTTGGGATGGCTTTGAGTGGAGTTGGCTTGATTGTAAGAGTGTTCTAGCATTAGCCTTTTGGGTCGAAGAGAGAATTATTTGTCCTTTTGGGAGACAGTTAATGAGTGAATGCTTGTGAAGACATGCTGATAGGACCCTTCAAGGATACTTACGACGTCAAGGCTTGGTTGTAAGTTTTACTTCAATTTACATTAATACAAATCAATGGCTTATTTCCTATATCTTATGTTGAATTGTTTTTTGATAGATTGAAGCTCCTTGACTCTTTAAGTAGATCGTTTTTGTTGTACTCTATTATGTTCGTGGTTGTGCTCTATATGTTGTTTTCAGGTACAAGTGATTAGAAGAATGAGAACTAGAGAAACACAACAGAGACTTCATCGAACGACGATTTGAAGGTATGCCTTCATGACATCAACTTTCTAAGGAAATTTTCTATGGTATTGTCTTTGTTTTGACTAGACCAACTCTAGGGCTAGAGGGGTTGCCTCTGTCCGCAGAGGGAACTTTCCTGCATCACAAGTTGGCGACCATTGTCTTTTGTCTCTTGATTTGATTTTGTTTTGCTTGTTTATTGTCTCCTTTACTTTCGGGATGAATTCTTCATGTTATGGGTTGTTTGACTACTCCTGGTAGTCTTCCCTCTATCATAAGTGATACGTATGGCCTTCCCTTAGCTGGATTTTGAAATTTTTCCTTTTATTTAAGGTTGTCGCAATTTATTTTATGACAGTTGCGAAGATAGTCGTGCATGCACTATCTGATTAGTTGCACCTTCTACTGTTTGGGGTGATTAAATCACCTCACAGTCACGAAGAGCTCTGAAATCGGCTCAGTGCTATTAACTGGTGTACTTCGACAATGACGTCGCAAAGTGGCTAGTTAGGGAGGTGCAACGTTTCATTGTTGGCGCATGTTACCAGTTTTACGCCCGTGAATATTCCTGTAGGTTTCAATTTTGAATTTTTGTTTACTGATTGGCCAGTGTGTCCTATCCTTTTGAGCTTGTCTTCTACCTATTTATTATGTGTCAAATTGTTGATTGCTAGAATATTTGACTCTGGGTTTCATTCCCTTGAAACTTTTCCTCTTGAACTGTGTGACCTGTTTACCATAGGTTTCTTAAAACATTAGTTTTTCTTGGGTTACTTGTTCATTTGGACCTTTGGTCTATCTTTCAAATGATCCCTTGCTTTGTTTGAGGCTTCTCCTTATTGACTGATCTTTCATCTTCCTGACTAGTATGTGACGTTTGGTTATCGAAACTTTCAAGTCTTGTTTGTTTGGTTTCCTTCCATCACTTTGGCATAGATCACATTGCTTCCTGGTCAGTTGGAATGCTCTAAAAGTTTTGCAAAAAGAAACATCTTCTTGGTTTTGAGTATTTGATTAGTTTCTGAGTGGAATGTTTCTCTTCACATATTGAATTATTTCATTTTGAAAGGGCTTAAAACTAGCATTGTTTTGAGTTTTGCATTTGGTTTCCTATCATTTATTTGAAAAATCAAACTCTTACATTCATTTTGCATTAGGAAATGAGAACAATATTTTGCATTAGTAAATTCTTGACATTTAGAAGTTGAAAAGCAAAGGATGTATTTTTCATTTTCTGAATTAGATTGCTTGCAAGTTAGTGAAAGATAGCAGCATAACTCTTTCCTCTTGATTGGTTTGCTTACGAGATAACGAAAAGTACCATTCTTGCATTTGCTTGTTTGTTGCTTTGCTTGCTTTGAAATGAACTTCTCACTTTTCTTTAGTTAGCTGTTCATTGAAAAGGAATGGTTTCTTTTCTCATTTAGTTGCATTTAAGGAGTTTTTTAAGATACATTCGGTAGAGCCTTGGAACTGAATTTTAATTCAAGATCAATTGTTAAAATTTATTGAATTAACCTAAGGAATCATTGAAACTTAATGCTCATATCTAGAGGTCTAGGCTAGAGACGTGTTCCGGCGTCTTTAAAACTTGTGGTTGTTGTTTTCACTAAGGTTGGGTGATTCCTCCTTTTGTGATTCGATAAGTACTAGTATGGACTTGTGCTTCCTGTACTGTCACGTATATGATGGGAGACCCCACTAGGTTTCAATCTTGTTCTCCGTAGGAAACCGAGTCGGCCGCCTCGCAGGCATGATACACCGAACACAACATTTAGGGAGATTGCCTGCTCATACTTATTGGTTTCCTGGGAGGTATTCTGCAGTTCATGCTTTCCTGGTAAACCTTTTGCCTAGAGTTCCAGAGTAGTCGCTTTCCTTCCTTTTCGACTCTCTAAAATTAAAAGGATCATCCGAGCACTTGTCCTTTCGAGCTTGTTTCTAATCAAAAGTGATAGAGTCACCTTTCGTCCTTTTCTAGACTCTTAAAACATGAAAAGGCAAAGTTTTGTTTCAGTATTCTAAACTTAACTTCCCACGAAATATTCCTGGTAAAAGTTATCTTCCTTAGTAATTCTTTAGGGCGATTCCAATGGCAACTTTTCCAGAGTCTACCAGTCAAGGATTCCCCTCGGAAGGGAATCCTGGTCCTTTTCCTTCTTTTGGAAACAATGGTGCTCCTTATATGGAAACATTGTCCCTTCCTGGGTTGACCATTGGTTTGCAGCAGCAGAATGATTGGGATGTGTGTGTACCAGCAGTATTATGGGCATACATAACTACTTGAAAAAATCTCACAAGTCAAACACCTTTTAGGTTGGTTTATGACATGGAAGTTGTAATGCATATGGATTATATCGTGCCTAGTCTACGCATAGCGGCTTTCAGAGGAATGGCGAACCGTGGAGCCTTAGAATAATGGCTCGTGCAACTAACGGAACCCGAAGAAGATAGGTTTCTGGATGGATTCCATCAATAGGTTCAAAAGGAACGTGAAAAAGATTAGCATGATCGGCACATCAAATTGCGCATCTTCAAAGTAAATGACTTAGTTTTATTATATGAAAGCAAGTACAATAAGTTTTCAGGAAAGTTTCATATGCACTGGATGGGGCCATATATCGTCAAAGAAATTACAGATGATGGTGCAGTTCAGCTTGCAAAGTTGAATGGAGAACCATTTCCGGGAAAAGTAAATCAAAGCCAGTTGAAGCCATACACTGGGAATCCGGCCCAAAGACTACATGACGGCAAGACAGTCTTAGTGCTCCAAGCATTTGCAAGGGAGCACGGAACTGTAAACTACAATGCCCATTTTGTAGAGCTACGCGATAGGCGGGCTACGCGAAAAAGGGAGATGTCACAGTACCAGAAGAGGCGCGAAGGGAGTTGCATGACAGAGGGAGGTATCGCGCAACACAGCCAAAAAATGACCATTACGGTCATTGTTCATGATTTGACAGCAAGGAGATGGTTAAGAGGAGTGGGGGGTGGAATTTAAGGCATTCAAGGCTGAAATATTTGGATATTTAATGCCAAATCAGCATCTATGGACGATTTTGGGGGGAACGGTCGAATTTGAATCCGAATTCCCCAATAATTTACGCGTGGTCATACAGCAGAGAACACTTTGCATCCTTAGAATTTTTGCATTGTGTTGTCCATTATTTATGAAGCCTCGGGTTTTCATAAGTTTAGTCATGAGCTCCGTATTTGATAAGTTACCTAAGGATACCCAGCATTTTATTCTCAGCTGAATGTCTGGACCAAGTGAAACTGCAAGCACTGGAGGAACTGTCACCTCTGAGGGAGTTGCTCCAAGGGTTGTGAGCATGGAGGCTTTGGCTATTTTACCTACAGTTCCAAGGTCGCCTAAGCCGACTCCTACACTAGTGAGAGAAGCCCCCAAACCTAAGAAAGGCAAACAGAAGAGGTCGATGTCAGTGTGTGAGTCACCGAGGAAGCATTCTGCTACCTAAGCCCAGAAGAAAGAAAAACAGTCGGTAAAGGATAAGGGGAAAGTGGTCAATTTGGAGGCCGAAGAGGGTGCAAAGGATATAGGTGTCGAGGGCATCGAGCCTATCTCCAAGTTGCCAGATTATATCCCTCTGCGTAAGGGAAAAGTGAAGATAAACAAAGACCTAGACACAGGGAAATTCCTCATAAACACGCCCCTGCTGCCAGAGAACATCACCTTTGAAGGTCTGTGCTTGGCGGGGATTCCCCATTTAAAGTTGGAAGACTGGGATTTGGCGGACCACGAGAGGTTCGCCCACCTTGAGATGGAAAACGACATGAAAAGGGTATATTACAAGGAATTCTTTGTCACCGCATTGGAGCATGTGCAGTGGATTCACAGAGTGAATCATTCAGGGTTGTTGAACCTGCTATGGGTGCATCACTACCACTACTCCAACATCAACCTCATTGTTATCAAGAAATTGTTGACCCTAGTGCGTCATGGATGTTTGTGGCTGAGCGCGCCAATCCCAATTACTGATATTCTGATCCATCGGATCACGCTTTTACTACACTAGGGATTGAATCTGGCCAAGGAGTTTGGCGGAAAGACAAGTGAGCACAACCTGGCAGAGAAGATGAAGGAAAAGTTCAAGTTGGTTAAGAATCCATGCAGGTGCTCCATCACATCTATCACCGACCTCGCGGTGCAAGTTGCTACACAGATCTTAGCTAGAAAGATCATGAGAAAATGCCACGCGAACAAGATTTTGGGGCCCGTAATTTCATTGGCTGCACAATGCATGGAGGGTGTGCATTTCAATTGGTCGTGATAACTCTTTAGCGAGTTCCTCGCAAATTTTTTTGAGGCTCAGGATGAGAGAAAAACCTTCCACTACATGTGGTTGTTGCTCTCCATCGTGCTTGTGGCTTGGGACCTGTTGGAGGATAGTCAGTTTCCTCCCCTGGAGAAAGGATTGTTGGAGGTTGCCCAGTTTTCCTCCCTTTGGGCCACAAAGGATGCCGCGTGGGTCACAGAGACCAAATTTTTATGGGTGTTGATGGATGCGAGCATTCGCATAGCCATCAAGCAGAAGTCGCAGTTGTCCCCAATGGTGTTCGAGCAACTAACAAAGTATGCAGATTTTAAGGCAGAATTCCACTGCATATATATCAGGGTGCGGAAGGACCCACAACAGAAACGGTTTGACCTGCCTTACCTTTCTACATATGATGCTATTAAGGATGTTATCAAGCAGTGGCTGGAAGATTGGCATTCCCCATATGATCTGGCCGTCGAAACTAGCAAATCCGTGGAGAAGAAATATAAGGAAGTAGCAAAGCAGGTAGTCCAGCAGTTGGTTGAGGAGAAGGCCTAGCTAGAAAAGGAGAGTGTTGTGAAGCAGCAGGCCGAACAAGAATATTGCGACTTCGAGCGGAGTGGTAAGTCTCCATCACCCCAAATAGAGGAAGAGGAGCAGTTAGAGCAGGGCGGTGGTAGTCAAGAGGAACAGAGCACTCCCTTCTGGGTAAAAAGGTACAGGGATCAGCAGAAGGAGGGATCCCAGAAGAAGTCAAAAGTGACAAATCCATCGCTAGATCCAATCACACTAATAGAAGGGAACCTCGACGAGATCGGAGATAAGGTGCACGACACCACAAAACAACTACTGCAATAGTTCGAAAAACAACAATAATAGACGCTAAGTACTATCCAAAAGGATATGCATGAGTTGCATATTGAGACCAGCAAGATCCAGGTCCGCACAGGGGAGGTAAGCATTACACCAAAGAGCTTAGCACCCAAGACCAGTCAGGCAGCAGAGATGGTCTGATCACTAGATCATTGAGCGCAGAGGCAGCCGATGACAAGGTCATCGTGAGTTCTCTAAAGAACATCGGCCTCAACCTTGCTACGCTTCCCAATGAGTATCTTCACACACTACAAACAAGTGTGATGGAAGAGTTAAGAGCACGGGAGCAGCATTCCCTTAGCCTCATAAGCGAATATATGGTTGTAGAAGGTTGTTGACAAGGATGTTGAATTTGATTTGAATAAGGCGAAGGAAACATTTTTGAAGGAAAAAAAGAACTTTGTGGATTCAAGGACTTCCACATCAAAGAATCAAAATGCATGAATGGAGAATCCTGAAGAAGTCATTGTTGTACAGGAAACAGATCCCTTGGTATTGACATCCTTCTTGCAGACTTGCATGAAGTTCCTAAGGGACTAGAAAACAGTGGAGGGACTACAAGAGTTAATAGACAACTGCACTGGCAAGGGTAAGACATTGCCTGAACAATGTGCAGTTCATAAAGTAGACAAAAGTAAGAAAAGGACTGGTTGGGAGATGAGATTAACTTAGGAAAGAATGACAAACAGATCTCAGAAAGAATGGGAAATTTGGTGCTACAGTGGTCTCTAATTTAGCTACAAATGGCAAACCAATAGAAAATTACTCCTATGGGACGCTTACATGGAGTAATTGTAGACATTGAAGGGGTGCGCGTTATAGCTGATTTTGAGGTAATTGAAATAGTGGATGATAGTAATCCCTACTTGGCTCTTCTTGGAATTGATTGGGCATTTGATATGAATGTGGTCATCAACCTAAATAAGTGCAGCATGACGTTTGAGAAGAAGGAACTGAGAGTCATTGTTCCCCTGGACCCAGCTGAGGGTGCATGGTATACTGAACCAGTCCGGGATTACTCTAAGGAGGATGATATTGAGCATATCTATAATCTTACTGTGCGGAATGAGGATTGGATCAACCCTATTGCGGATGGAATAATTATGTGGGAAAAGGATAGCTCCTACAACTTGAATTCAGATAATGAGCTCAAGCATTGGCAGAATAAATTGCATGAAGTATCCACAATGTGATGCAACATACTTCTAAATCACTCTAGTATATATACACTGAGGTGTGTAATTTACCCTATTATGATGGCTTAGAAGATGTAAATTTATTTCTTGATAAATTTGAAAGGGATGTACCAGACGAGCATAGGTTCTAGGCATTGGACATCATGTTGAGAGCTAGGCCTACCAGATGGTGGGGTACACATAAGAACAGTTTTGCAAACTGGAAGGAGTACCAAAGGATGATGAAGTTGCGATTTGGATATGAAAATGCCTGTATTTCTAAAAAATATACATGGAAGGATGATCTGCGAGAGCATCTGGCTAGTTGGACGAAAGCATGGGGGGAGGAACCATAGCTTAAATGGGTACGTATATTCTACCACACTTTGGATACTATTCTGATGAACTGGTATTTAGAAATAGAGCTATGACATGGAACCACAGAGTGGGACATTCTAAAGGAAAGCTTTCTGCTCACATTCAATTTTGAGGATGGATTCGAGTGTATTGGTGAAGCATTACAGGAAAACGAGGTTGTGATATTTAGAATGCCTGTAGAGCCTATCTCATGGTTACAACCTCACTGGAGTACGCAGTTGCATCATGCTCTGAAATGCTACAATGTTACCACAAAAGAGGGTGAGGAAGATCCCAGGAATATCAATATCCTTGAGTCAAAGGGAAAGTGCAAAGTCACTAGGCCTAAGATAGAGGTTCCTGACATTTCAAAACCATTGAAAACCAAGCAAGTGAACATTGGGTCGGAAGTGCAGCCAAAGTGTTAGAAAATTATATATTACATGGAAATGGAACACATAAAATATTGCAGAAATATAAACACAGAAAACGCATAAAACAAGAGAGACACATATATACGTGGTTCACCCAGTTTGGGCTATGTCCACGGAGAAACAGCCAGTCCTTCCTTTTATATTATACAACAAACTGAAGAGATACAACCTACAACAGATCCATTGTAATTCCATCTTCGCTCTTAATCTCCTCTCTCTTCCTCACTCGGAATAAAGATATACATAGACGCAATACAATTCCCTCATATATAGCGAGGGGTTGTCTTCTAGGGAAAAAAACCCTAAATTAAACATAACTTCTACCATCAGATCTCCGCCTAATGAACGACCCAAATTGACTACGAAATTACAACATTCTACAAGCTAATTTTACATCTTTTTTTAGCTTTTGGGGCGCTGCAGCGTATATTTTATGGGCGGCTTCCCCACCCCCCCCCGGGGCCCCCCTACAGCGTATATTTTATGGGAAGCTTTGCCGCCCATTACAAACTGGGGTCCAATGCAGCGATACCTTTGAATACAAAAGATAATCAATCTCCACACCCAACACAAAGTTCGCGAATATTGGAGATTACTGAGATGAGGACACAAATGACAAGGTCGTGAAGTTATTGTGGGAATATCAAGGCTTGTTTCCAACAAATTTCTCTGATCTAAAGGGGATATTAGGTGATCTGGGTGTTATGAAGATCAACCTGAAGCCAGATGTGAAGTCGGTAAAGCAGTGCCCATACCAATTGAATCCTAAATACAAATAAAGGGTGCACGAAGAGCTAGATAAGATGCTCGCAACAGGGATTATTGAGCTTGTAGAAGAATTAGACAGGGTTAGTCCTATGGTAGTTCAAGAGAAGAAGACAAAGGGAGAAATCAAGATCTACGTAGATCTAAGGAAGTTGAATGATGCTTGTGTACATGATCCATATCCTACGTCGTTCACGGATGAAGTCTTGAAGAATGTTGGTGGTCAAGAAGCATACTCTTTTACAGATGGGTTCTCAGGTTATCACCAAATTAAGATCATGCCAGAAGATCGAAGTAAGGCTACCTTTGCCATAGAATGGGGCTCTTTTGAGTATAAATTTATTCCCTTTGGCCTTAAGAATGCCCCCGTGATGTTTTCTAGGGTGGCAGTCGCTGCCTTTAAGGAATTTATTCACAATTTTTTAGAGGTTCACTTTGATGATTAGATGGCATTTGGATTAGTTAAAAATCATGTTTCAAGTCTTCACCTGATGCTGGATACTTGCAAGAAGTATCAAATCTCCCTAAATTTGAAGAAGTGTATATTTTGCGTACCATATGGGATATGTTTGGGCCATGTTGTTTGTAAGCAAGGGTTCATGGTGGACCCTACCAAAATTGTAGTGACTATCAATTTGGAGCCCCCAAGGAATGTAAAACAGTTGCGCGCAACATTGGGTCATAAAGGATACTATAGAAAATTTATTAAGGCATACATGCAGATCACTGTGCCCATGGAAAAATTATTGAAGAAAGATGTGACATTTTGTTGGGATGATGATTCCCAGAAAAGCTTAGATGTTTTGAAGGAGAAGATGGTTACTGCACCCATTCTGGTATTCCTGGATTGGAAGAAAAAATTCCATGTACATGTGGATGTGTCCTGCATAGCGTTAGGAGAAGTGTTAACCCCCCAACTAGGCGCAGGAGATATCAACCATCTGATTGCATTTGCGAGAAGAAAATTGTCTAAAGCGTAGAAGAATTACTCAACCATGGAGCCTGAAGGATTGATGATGGTATATGCACTCCAGAAGTTCAGACATTATATGTTGGGTGCGCACTTCAAAATGTCTATGGACCATTCAACTTTGAAGTACCTGGTCAAAAAGCTTGTGTTGGGCGGGGGGGATTTGTAGATGGTTACTATTATTTCAGGAGTATGACTTCGAAGTAATTATGAAACCAGGAATATTAAATGTTGGACCTGAACACCTTTCACGGATTGAGAATGGCGAAGAACCCACAAGTCTTGATGAAGGATTTCTTGATGCGTAGCTCTTTGTTGTGCACGTTGTAGACGAACAATTTGCAAATATAATCTAATTCCTATCTACAGGTACAATTCGTGAAGGATATACGACGAAGCAGAAGAAAGAATTGGTGGTTAAGGCTGCAGATTTTTCCATAATTGCAAGACACTTGTATAAAATGGGGATGGATGAAGTTCTGTGCGGGTATGTACCGGATTACGAAAGACAAAGTATCCTTGTTGAGGCACATGGAGGAGTTGTTGGAGGACATTATGTTGGATGAGAAACTGCACAGAGTATCCGACGAGTTGTGCTATGGTGGCCAATTATGCACAAAGATTCCAAGGAGTATTGTAGGGCATGTGATGTTTGTCAAAGGACCAGGAAGCCATCGTGAAGGGATGAATTGCCTCTGAACCCTTAGGTCTCGTTAAAGCCATTCGATAAATGGGCAATATATTTTGTGGGACCTATTCAACCACCAGGAGAGAAGACAAGAGCACACTACATCATCATGGTGATAGAATACTTGACCAGGTGGGCTGAGGCACAGCCCGTGAGGGATTGTAACGCAACTACAGATACAAAGTTTATATTTGAATATGTTTTGTCTAGGTTTGGTTGTCCTAATATTTTGATGAGCGTTAGGGGTTCACATTTCCTGAATGAAACAATTGTTTCTTTGCAAGAGGAATTCCAGATGTATCATCAGAAGAGTATGCCATACCATCCTCAAGCAAATGGAACAGTTGAATCTTTCAATAAGATCCTAGAGAATGCTTTAAGGAAGACCTGTAACACAAATCGGAACGATTGGGATGTGCGCATACCAGATGCTCTATGGGCATATAGAACTACCTATAAGAATTTGACTGGAAAAACACCATTTCAACTGGTTTATGGACAAGAAGCGATGATGTCGATGGAATGCATAGTGCCCAGTTTGAGGATTTTTGGAGTCATGGAGACAATAGATCGGAATATAATGGAAGAACGCCACGCATAGATACTTGAGTTAGAAGAAGATCACTTCTTGGCAAGCTTCCATCAACAGGTGCAGAAGGCTTGAGAAAATGATTGGCATGATCGCCACATTAAGCAGTGCAACTTTAAAAATGGATATTTAGTATTGATGTATGATAGCAAGTTTACTAAGTTTCCAGGAAAGTTTCAGATGCATTGGCTAGGACCATACATCATCAAGGAGATTACGAATGGTGGTGTAGTTCAGCTCACAATGTTGAGTGGGGAGCTATTTCCAAGAAGAATCAATGGGACCCGTTGAAGTTCAGGGGTGACCTCACCCCTACGTAATGTCTATATGGATGCAGGATAGTCTTAGTACTTTAGGCAGTTGCAAGGAAGTGCGGGACTATAAACTATGCTGCTAGGAGGAAAGTTTGGCAAAGAGATTGGGCTTTGTGGCGATTAGGAGAAAGGTGCAGATGGGAGTTGTGCTAGCAAGGTGGGTCCTACCTAGCCTGGCCAGAAAGTGAGCGTTGAGAGCACTGTAGATGATTGGATGGCTATTTTTTTGTTAAAGGGAGTGGGGGAAAACCATTTAAGGAGAATATATCTAGAAACCTACTACCAAAAGAGCATTAATGAGGGAGATCTCGAGGGAATCAATGGATTTGAATTCAAAAAGGGCAATAAATACCTCATCTTGCTCCACATTCGAACACTTTACTTCCAGAGAGATTGCCTTGAGATTTTGCACCTAAGTTTGAGCCGAGACGATTCTTGCATGTCTGGACGAGATTAGCAAGAGGTAGAGAAGGAGTTTTCGCAGAAGGGACTTGGATTTGAGGCATATTTTTCCAAGTAGCAGAAGAAGCTATTCTAGGAGAGCATTGACAAAATGATTACAACACCACTAGTCCCTACCATAGCACCTAGGTAATCGAGGCCAAAACCCACTGCCTCCACAGCAAGCGAGAAGTAGAAGAAGCCACAGCAAGCTCCAGTTCAGAAATCGCTGCGCAAAAACCAAACTGAGGTTAGATAGAAGGGTCGGATGGATAAAAGAAAGCCACTGATGGAACCCCTGAACTTGGATGAGGAAGAATTGACTATGGGGGTTGAATATATCGACGCAAAGGAAGCAGTGCCAATTACTCAACTACCACCTTATGTACCCCCTAGAAAATCCACTACCAAGGTCACTAAGGACCCTGACTCGCTGAAGTATAAAGTATTCACACCATTGTTGTTGAAGGAAGTACCTGTTGAGGCTGACTTGTTGGCCTGGGTACCATTTTTGAAGATGAAGGACTAGGATTTGGGTCATCATGTGAAGTTTCCACAGTTAGAACCTAGTAAATACTTACAATCAGTCTACTACAAGGAGGTGGGTGTCACAAGGCTTGAGCCAATAAAGCGGGTGACCAGAATTGAGCGCGTAGGATTGCTCAATATGTTTCCGGTCCCACACTTTATCCATAACATAATTAATACTATCTGTGTGTGCCAATTGTTGGCATTGGTTCATGATGGGTGCCTCTCGCTGGGAGGGCCCATTCCAATTATTGATATGTTGGTCCATAGAATCACCTTGTTACCTTATTAGGGCGTGAACCCCGTAGACACTTTTGTGGGGAAGTCATATGAGAAGAAGCTCGCGGATCAGATCAAGAGTGACTTTGGCTTGGTGAAGAAGTCGCAAGGCTTTGCCTTTAGCTCTATATTGGATGGATCTATGCAGTTTGTTGCACATATGTTAGGCCCCTATACTACTAGTGTAACCCTTTATTGTTATTAGTACGACCCCCTTATTATATTGTTGTACCCATGTAGTCCTCATATTGTAACTATTGTGCCCCATAGAAGCCCACTATTGTTATTATTGTGCCCTTACATTATTATTGTTATGTTGGCTCTTATTATATGATGACCCCTTAGACTCCTATATATAAAAAGGAGGTCTTTTCATTTGTATCATCCAAGAATTGTTCATTTGTGTAATGTAAAGGAGGTTGCCCCCTAAAAGAGGCTGAATTCTAAGGCATTGATCTATATTTTCTATCTTTTTGTGAGCTGGTTTCATAACATTTGGTATCAGAGCTTTGGATTCTAGGGTTTCGCTACTCCAAACAGGACATCGTGGCATTTACGCTATAAATTTTTTTCTGCGACATTTCAGATGCTAAAACAAAAACCCATTTGGGTTGAAAATGTTTTGAAGCTCTCACCCGAATTTCAGATCTTTTTGCGCTATATTTGTGGAGATATTATCTGAGGAATTTGGCCTTTTTGCAGACTCCTTAATTACATTCCAAACAGGTGACCTGGGGAAAAGCATTACAACTTTTGTTTTGAGCATCAGATTGACATTTCGTAAGAAGTTATAGAAAGAGCACGGACTGAAGTTTCCTGTGTATGTTTTTCAGATCCTAAGGTTAACAGAGTGACACGTGGCACTTTATACAAGTTCACCCTTCTAAAAAGGTATATAACAAGGTCATCTTGGGAGATTGTGCATAACTCTTTCTTGGAGAAACTAAATTCAATCAGACTGGTGGCATTGGAAAGAGGACGCAGAGGGCTATTGCAAGTCACAATTTCAGAACTGGAAGATCCAAAATTATAGAGTTACACTCGTTTCAAGATCGAGCTCTTAAAATCAAGAAAAAGCGAGATGAGGAAGTTTGATGGCAAGGATCCGATAAATTGGATACTACAAATGGAGAAACATTTTGATCTACATGGTGTACCACTGTTACAAAAGGTATGTGTTGAATCTAATTATTTAGAACCGAATCAATTTTTATGGTATAAAGGGCTTTGTTCTCGTAAACCACTTGTCACGTGGTCAATTTTCACGGAGGAAATAATAGCACATTATGAGGATACAAAGAGAAACTCCTTTTTTAGCCAATTGATAAATCTCAAACAAAATGTTTCAATGGAAGAGCACATTCAAGACTTCCAAAAATTGAATAGAAGGGTAAATTATATTCCAGAGAAGCAAAGGATTGATGTCTTCATAGGGACTTTAAAGGATAATGTTCAACATGAGGTTTGTTTTTGGGAACCTAATTCATTGGAGGAGGCATTCGAGTTGGCAAGAAAAATTGAAAGCAAAATTATGGAAACAAGGAATCCCACCACTCATGACTATAATTATGGAAGTGTTTCTTCTCCTAGCCTTCCACAACCTACAAGGCTTACACTACAACAATTGGAAGAAAAAAGAGAAAAAGGGCTTTGTTACAATTGTGATAGAAAATGTACTAAAGCTCATAAGTGTGCTCAGAAGAAATTATTTTACGTAGAGTATGAAGAGGAGGAAGTAAAGGATCAAGAAACATCAAAAGAAGAGGGTATATGCCAGGACCCGACCCCAAAGAAAGAAGAAATGAATCTGACCATATCTTGTAAAGCATTGGCACACTCAAACTCTCAAGATAGAAGGACATATCAAGAAGAAAAAGGTTCAAGAAGTGAAAGATCACATCAAGAAAGAAGAAATGAATCCAACCATATCTTGTAATGCATTGGCCAGAATTACCACTCCTCAAACTATCCAAATAGGATATATCAAGAAAAAAAATGTTCAGGAAGAGAAAGATCACATCAAGCATCAAGAAATGAATCCAACCATATCTTGTAAAGCATTGGAAGAAATTACCACTCCTCAAACTCTCAAGATAGAAGGACATATCAAGAAGAAAGAGGTTCAAGCAATGAAAGATCACATCGAGCATCAACAACAAGTTCTTCAAATTTTAAAGGATAATGCCACTTTGGTGCAAAATCGAATGAAACAACAGGTAGATCAACATCGTGGTGAAATTTTTTTTGATGTAGGTGATTGGGTATTTTTACTGCTACATCTCAAACAAGCTATTTATGAGAAGGAAATGTTGGCAATACTACATGCACTTAAGAAATGGCGACCTTACCAAATGGGAAGACACTTCAAGGTAAAAATGGATCATGATAGTCTTAAATACTTTTTAGAACAACTATTATCTTTAGAAGAACAGAAAAAAATGGGTCACAAATATGTCGGGTTATGACTTTGACATCATCTATAGAAAAGGTAAGCAAAATTTTGTTGCAGATGCACTCTCAAGAAAGGATGAGGATGTCGAAGCATTTTTTTGTGCTATTCCTATTATCCAACCAGATTGGATAAACAGAGTAAGGGATGAATGGAAGAAGGACGAAGAAGTGTGGCCACTCATTCAAAACTTGCAAAAGATCCCATTTCAAACAATATTGACAGAACTTGAGGAGGAAGGAAAAATCATATTGGAACCTGGAGCAGTCACAGAAACAAGAACCCGACAGCTATGAAATGAATCAATTTCAGAGCATCTCATCAAGTGGAAGAACTTACTTGCTGAAGATTCCACATGGGAGGACAAGAATTTTATACAGAAGCATCAAGAACTACTCAAGCATTGA
>APFE030944717.1:87469-118579 GCA_000404065.3 Pinus taeda
CCGGTTCTGTGCTTGTTGTGGACAAGTTGTTCCCAAGTTCTGATGATGGGCTTGGGAAGTGCAGACTGAGTTTCTGCATCTGCATGTACAACTACTACTTTATTTGAATGATCAGGAACATTATTGACATGCTGTTGATGGGTGGTTGTCCCAATGTTCTAAACAAAAACAGGTTCAGAATGGTGTCTATTTTGATGTAGCTCTTCTTGTTGTAGCTGTGATTCAAGCTGCAAAAACTCTATCTTTTCTTGTGCATTTTGTATACATTTTTGAATGTCAGCAATAATGTTTTTATTGATTATGATAGCGCTGTCAGCAGTGGATACGATTAGAGTTCTCAATAACTCTAATATTCTTTCAGGCTTAGCCATTTTCTTAGCAGTGGGCAAAAAGTGTGAGCAATTATGCAATATCTTCTTCTACCACATATGATCTCTAGCAAAACCACTCCTGCTATTCTATCTATATGTACATCTGTATATATAGAGAATTTGAACTTTACGAAATGAACCATACAAAATAAATATAATCCTGTTTGGTGGTTTCTCATAAATCAAAATCTTTCCACTAAACTTCGATGTTGGACCATGATATGATGTATTTTGTGTACCTAACTATTGATATACGAGCAGCCATGATTGATATATATTTATTGCTTAAATAAAGCAAATTAATTTGTATCAAATGAATCTGTTCGCTGCACTGATTCTAAATAATAATATTGGAAATACAGAGAATCTTCTGTTCCTTTCTTGTCTTTGCATGAAAAAACTAGAGAATGTAATAGGAATCTTTTGTTAACTTATCAAGCTCGGCTCCAACTTTCGGTGATGGTTCCAGCAGACTACGACTCCAGCGAAATCCACGTTCTCCAACTGCAGACAGAGGCAGCTTGTCTAATGGTTCTGATTCCCTTTTGGCGCCACACGAACTGATGATGTAGCTTTACTGGCTGTGAAGACTGTGTAAGGGCCTCCTTAAATGATCGGAAGGCTCGGCCCTCCTTAAATGATCATAGATAATCCGGTAGAGGCAATTCAAACTTATGCTCACTATTCGTGATCCGGCATGCAGATGATGCACAAAAGCCCTCTTCAAATTAAAAATAAATTACCTCAGACCAGCGACCAGTGAGGGTGATGGGATCGAATCCCACCGAAGAGAATCCAATGATCTCACCTAAAAATCTTCATTCGAAAACTAGTTTGAGCTCTTAAAATATCAATAAAGAGAAAACCCATAAAATCAAAACAGTGGCGCAGCATACAAAATATAATGGGTGGCGTAGCATACAATCCTCTTTTTCCTTTTTTTAAACCAAAAACCTTCAAATCAATCAATCATATAATAGATAGAATACAGCTTTCTAATTGTTGTTTTGCATTGGTATTTGACTCCTCTTCACGAATCACGAGTAGCACCTGCACCTCACTATTTATTGATACTTACATCCACAGTCTTTGCTCTCTTACTTACATACATACATGGCTCTCTTTGCGCAGATCGATCGAGGAGATGGCAAACAAGCGACTTCTCCCTTGGTACAATATCTTCTTCCTGCTGATCCTCACCATATCCACACTTGCTGTAATTGATACCATGTTAAACACACATGGTGAACGAGAGAAAATGTGAAAGATAAAGCTTGCATTACATTTTTATTAACAATAGATGTACATTTATAGTACAATATGGTGATCGTTGGGATTCACATCCCAAGGTCCCTTGGACTACTTAGTTTGTTCGGCTTCCACACTAACCCATTTAGGATTAGGTGTCCAACATAAAAGTTGGCCTGCAACACAAGATTATTAGTCTCCTAACACTCTTAAGCAAGTTCAAAGCAACCCAAAATTGAAATGAACTTATCAATAAAGCATACCAAATGCAGAAGTGAGAATCCCTTTCACTCTTTGTATCACTTTTCCTATTAAGCAGGTGCTCATAACTGTCACATGGTTATATGTTTGTTTGTTTAACCACTTATTTATCAAAATTGAAGGAAGGGGGGGCATAGGAAAAGTTATTAAAATAATAATTGACCAAAATTGAACGGGGAGGGAGGCCCACTGTCCACATAGCAACATTAAAACATTGAAACCAATATTATTAATAATGCATTATTTCCTTATTGTATCTCCCTTTTAATGCATACTATGAAAATATAATGTTATAATATCATAATCATCAAAATCATTCATCATATTCCCCATTCATCAAAATTATGCCAACTGTCAAATATATGGGTCATGCCAATAGTCAAAATGTACATAACCACCGTCCACATTGTACGTCAAATGGGCATGAAGTCTGTATCTTCATATACTGTCCAAAAATAGTGTTAGCAGAGCAAGTGCGTCATAACCATAAAATAAAATGATAATTAAAATATGTAAGCATTTTCCAACCCATTGCCACTTTCCTTGAATAACTGCTAAAAATAACCATAATGCTTGGATGTTTCTTCTGTCGTAGAAGAATTAATTTGAACTACTTCTCTTTTTGGTTCATTGTTGTCCAAGCCCTTTTGGAGTGTTGATTTGGCTACTTCACAGGCTATTTTCTTTGGTGGGAACCTGGCTACAATTACATCTTCTAAATGAGACATGGATTGGGTTGGAACTTCAGGTGCTTTATCATGATTGGCAGATGGATGGACAGTTACGCACTATGCATGACAGGGGTTGACTTAACGGAATGAGCAGATGAATCAGAATTAGCATGACTACTTGAATACTCAGGCTATCTAGCAAGGATTTGATTGAATTTTACCCAACCTAATATCCTAGTGAAGGCTTGTAAGAAGGAGCATGATCCCAACCATTATTATTTTGACAGGGTATTTGATGAATAATTGGATGTGGATGCAAAGAAGATTGGTGAGGTTCTTTAGACAAAGGTGGTTGGTTAATTGAAGGTGGAGGACCTAGATAAATATTCCTTGTAGTAGCCAATTGTTTGAATTCATCAAAATCTGCATTAAAGTGTATTGAAAACTGAATATTTTTATTTTTGCCTTGTTGCCAAATTCCTAATGGCTTGTTGCCTCTTCCCTACCTCGTCCACCCGAACCTATAGAGGAGAAACCCATAGCTGCCAAGAATAATTATTAGCCAATGCACAATACTAAATCTGACACAACAATGATTTCATTCCCTTTACAATTTCGTGATAGCATTTGTCAAACAAATTATAAAATATGTGTGAGGTGCTAGAGAGACATATACAACAAAGAAAGTACACATAAGGCGATGACACAATGGTTCACAAAGGAGGGATTTGACTTCACAATTGCAAGCAGAATAATGTACAAGTGGCTAGGATATAAAATCGAATCAAAAACCCAACAATATTTGCAGGTTGGACTCCATTCATATGTACCAAGAACATAACTTTTAAATAAAACGATAACCCTTTGAGGGCTTCGAAATCATTATGTGCCTGGAGATTTTGAGTAATTATAATTGTCATAATTTGAACATATGCATACCGTATTCAACTTGAGCTCATTAAAATTGAATTTATTCATTTGGTATAATATGAAATATTTTGTTGGGTTGTGATAATTGCCAAAGAAAATGGGATTTTTTCTTATAACAATAATTCCATGGAGCCATAACAAAAACAACTTTTGACCTAATGACGGTATAAATGTTCCAAAGGGAAAATGATGAAGAATGGTATGCTTTAAGCCATTAAACAACATAATGTTACTTATTTTACAGAGGTAACTGTGACAAAGTCTATAAGGTAAAATTATGACTATATACAGAGTGAGTTGAATGAAACTGACAGGGGTACAATGGCCATGTCGTTTGAGTCAAACAAACATAGGCTTGTCAAATTAACTTTTTGTGCATGATATTTTCAAAGGGAAAAGAATAAAATGAAGGGGAAATGCATGTAAATAACCATTTGATAAATAGCCATCCAAAATTAACCATAAGTGTGAATATACTAACATGTTACAAATGCTTTCCAATTTCCATGATGCCAAATGTTCACAAACTGTGCATTGCAGATACACTTGTTTTCTTGCTTAGTATGCCATGATGGTTAGGGTTGCTAACTTGACTGAGTGATCGTCAGACACAGTGAAACTTCCAAATGAATGAGAAAAACTCCTAGCTTTTGCAAAATTCTTTGCCAAAATAAATCAAGATTCACATATGTCATTGATCATCAAACCCTAACATAATGGTCATTGATTGACTAACAGGGAGAGGCATTTACTCTCACATCGTTTCATTGCCAAAATTATCGGTGCATTTACACCACCTCAACTTTCATTTCCAATTATTCACGTAATGCCAACTCATCAGAGTGTGTGGAATCACATTTCAAATTAAAACATTGTGCCATGTCATCCAGGTCATTGCATACATATCCATGTTGGTGTAATCAAAGCTCAGAGTTTATATAACTATTCAATGTATCACAAGTAACCAATTAAACATTATCCCATACTCATGATTTGATCCACAATCATATAACATAACATAAGTCCAATCAATAATTGAAATCAACCAAATGAGATATGAAATGTGGAGATATGCCTTGTATATTGCACATAGGTTACGTTGTAGTTGACCTATAATGCGCTATGTAATACGACTTATAAATTAACAATAAAAGTTGCCCAAACTTTGATAACCATTGAAATATATATATATATACGCAATCATATGGATTCGATAGACCTTTGAAAATATTATCCCTTCTAATCTTCAATGAGTCATAACCTGTAACATTGTGCTTCTTTCAACGACGCTTTACCAATCTCAGACTTATGTGTATAGGTAGAAACTATAATCATCACTTGCTACATGGAATGATAACATATGTACAACAAATGGTAGTCATCAAACAATTATTCTTAATATGAAACACAACAATGGACAATTTTATGGCTAGACTTCACCACTTGAGCAACAATGTTTTTTAAGTGGTAGAATCCCTCCCTCTTAGTCTTAGGTGAACAGACTGTCAATTGATCAATTTAACATAATTTTATTGGTCATATAGGAGGTAGGGGTGTTCGTATTTTGCAGTTATATTGCAAAATCCGAGAGTGACGACTAATACTATCAACAACTGGTGACTCTAAGGGCACTGCAGGTGACTGTATGAACCCAAAAATTTTGGTTTCGCAAAAAGGGAGAAACCATATATTAAACACAACCGAACCCCCTCACATAGGAAATAAAGAAAATGACACTTACCTTACTTCTAGGAGATAATGAAGCAAGTGTATGTGGGGAAGCCTTTTTCCAAGAGAAACTCAAGGGTGAGCAATTTCAGTTCAGCAGAGGGCAACATAAGTCCTTGCAAAAAAATGTTCTTTTCAAAACTTAGAAAATTACACTTACCAGTAACTACAGTCCTTTTTGTGCATGTCTGACATTTTATCCGGCTAATTCAAGAAGTATCACATAATCAAGCCAAAACTAGAAACAACAATAAAAGACGCAGCAGAGTAAATAAATAAATAAATAAGGCAATCAATTTCATATTTGGACCGATTTATAGCAAGATCAACAAAAAGTTTTAGGTGAGCTCCATTTGCAAGGTATTACAATAGTCATCCATCATCATCCTTCAGAAGATATGAGTTACTCCCTAATACAACTGCTATTGTATATGGGCCAATCCAAAGTTTTTGAAACTTATCATGCTTGCCTTTTTCTGCATGAGTTGAATCCCATAGTAAAACCTCTTGCCCTTCTTCAAAAGTAGTGACTTTAGCTCTTTTATCAAAATATTTTTTGACAGCTTTCTATATTTTTTCAATCTTCTCTAAATCTTGATTTCTTTGTTCATCTAGAGCCATAAGGGTATGATATCTATTAGCTAAATTAAATTCCTTAAATTCTTCATTTTGAAAATCTAATCTAAAGGATGCTACTTGTAGTTCAATTAGCATCAAAGCCTCTTGACCATATACTAATTGAAAGGGTGTCATTCTAGTAACGAGTTTGGTGGTTGTTCTATCTACCCAGAGGGCATATGACAACATGGTGTGCCACTGTCTTGGTTTATCATGAATGATATTTTCAAAATTCTAATTAATTATTTATTTGTTGACTCTGCGAGTCCATTCCCTTGTGGATAATAGGAATATGAAAAATAATGTTTACTATTAATTTTTTCAAAGAAGAGCGAAGTCATTTGAAATGAAGGTGGGTCTGTTATTAGTAATAATGTGTAAAGGAACTCCAAATATCGATAAAAGGGTCTCTTCAAAAAAGGTTATAACTACCTTTTCAGTGGCATGCTTTAATGGGATAGCCTCAGGCCATTTAGAAAAATAATTTGTTGCGGTTAAGATGAAGGTATGCTCAGCAGCAGAAGGAGGATTAATAGGTCCAATGAAATCTAGACCCCACTTAATGAAAGGGCAAGTGGAAATAATAGGTTGGAGGGGCATAACATAATATTGCAGCACACGCTCTAACAAACTCAAAAGTGTCATTAAACATGGTTGGCCAATAATACGCAGTTATAAATATTTTGTGAAAAGTGGCCTTTATAGAAAAATGCCCACCTACGTGGTCTAATTTTTCAAATGAACCGTGTAGAGACTTTAAAATTTCATTAGCTGATTTTTCATTGACACATCTAAGGAGCATGCCATCAAGCAATTTTCTGAACATATAATTTCTGAGAAGAGTATATTTGACCACATTTAATCTTAATTTTCTTTTTCCTATTTTATCTAAGTTTTTAGGATATTTTTTATAAAGAAGAAAATGAATTATATCTTAATACCATGGGTGATCTTTTAAATAAAAATTGTGTTTATGAACAAAGAATATTTCATAAATGAATTCAACATCAAGGTTTTGTCTTTGTTCTTTCTTTGAATTTTCTAAATCTTGAGCGAGATGTAACACAAAATCATGACCTTTAATAGTTTTCGAAGTATTTATGGTTAGATCATGTTCCTACATCTTCATTAACCAATGTGCTAACTTTCTAAACAACAAGTTTTGAGATAACAAGAATTTCATGGTTGGTATGGGTGTTCTGACTTCTGTCTGTTTTCCAAGGATAAGATGCCTAAATTTTTCTATAGCCTTTACCAATGCAAAAGCATGTTTTTCAATAAAAGAGTATCTGAAGGCTATAGCAGAGAGACTTTGACTCATAAAAGATATTAGTTGCTCTACATTTTCAGAATTTTTCTGAAGAAGGATAGTTGAAACAAGTTCCTTTGTCGTGTTAGTATATATAATAAAATCTTTTATAAAATTTGGAGTAGCTAAAGATATTGAGTCCTTAATTCATTGAAATGCACTAGAGGCGGCGGCATTCCACCTAAATTTTTTATCATTTTCAAGCATGGAATGGATGGGCTTAACAATTTGAGTGAAATCAGGAATGAACCTTCATGCAAAGATTATTTTACCCATGAATGCTTGAATATCCTTCTTATTTTTAGGAAGGAGAAGGTTTTGAATGGCCTTAACCCTTTTAGGGTCGATGCTAATTCTAGAACTTGAGACAATGTGTCCCAACAATTTACCTTATTTAATGAAATTCCATATTTACAACAGTGAATAAAAAATCTCCTTAAATGATCGAAGTGATCACTTATTTTCTTGGAAAATTCAATCAAATCATCTAAATAAATAAGGATGATAATTCCTAGAAGTTTGTCAAAAGCAATGTTTGTGGCCCTTTGAAAAGTAGCTCTGGAATTTGCTAATCCAAAGGGCATGCGATTAAAAGAAAAGGTTCCCCATTTTGTAGTAAAGTTAGTCTTATGTTTATCAGTTCTCTTGACGCGGATCTGATTATAACAGGAAAAATTGTCAAGTAATGATAACATTTGTGATCTTGAAGCTTGTTGTAACAACAACTCCATATTGCTTTATTGGGAGATCTGAAATCTCCATCCAGACGAATATAACCATTTTTCTTTCTAACCAGAACTAAATTGGCAACCCAATTTGCATATCGGGTAGTAAATATAATGTGAGCTACTAAAATTTTATCTAATTATGCTCTAACGGTAGCTCCAAGGGTTGGCATTAAAGGTTTTTGTTTTTGCTTGACATGATTGGCTTCCCTTTTAAGAGGTATACCATGACTAATCACAACACGGTTAAAACCCTTGATATCACTATAAGACCATGCGAATACATCTACAAACTCATGAAAGAGAGCAAGGAATTTCTCATTTTCTTGTGAAGAGCAATGTTTTGATAGATTTAACATTTAGGTTGTTCATTGATTCTGATATTTACCTACTCTATTTCAACTATTGTTTTCGTGAATTTTCTTTCTGTAGAGTTAACTTTAGATGTATCACTAGGTGAGAAAGTGTCTTTCAAGGGTGCCAACCCTTTTGGAAACCGATTATGTTCTAGATTAATGATTTCAGATGGTTTAGGACTTTCATTTATGGGAAAAGCTAGTAAGGTCTCATCATCTTCAAAAATTTGCCAAGACTCATCATTGTCCGGCAAGTGCAGTCTATACAAGGTGATTATAGGACAATCTAGTTTGTTTTCTATTTCATGCATGTCCGGTCTTGCAGCAAGTGATGTAAGATTATCAGCAATTAAATTCAATCCTCTATATACATGAGAGAGAGTAAATTGTGAAAAAATTGAAATTAATTCAAGGTCCAGAGTGGTGTACCTACGCATAAGTTTATTAAAAGGTTTGTAGGCCTTGTTTACTAGATTGGTGATCATTTTTGAATCTCCAAAACTTGTAAATTTCAGCAATCTAGCTTTAATGCATTTTCTAGACCAAGAATTAAAGCTTCTAATTATGTGGTATTGTTTGTACTAGAAAAAATTAAATGATAAGCGAAAATGTGTTTTTGTGCAAAATTATTTTGCAATATGATTCCTGCACCATTACCATGTTGAGAAACAGCCCCATCAAAAAAAACTGCAATGTATATTGGGGATCAAGAGGAGGATTCTTATGAATATTTTCAGTTACTTCTTCATCAACAAAGATAGTGTAAATTCCCAGATCTTCCTCAATAAAGTTAACAGAGGATTGTGACATTTTTTCAACATAGGGGGTTATCCTTTCCTCTCTATAAACAATTATGTTCAGGAGAACTCTTGGTATTATAAGATGGGTGTCATCCATAGATTAGTAGCCACCTGTAAGGGATTACCATTCTCTCCCTAAAATGATTGGATAATTACTGACACCCATGTCTAGAACTTGGATATTATAAGTTGTCCTAATCTCAGGATGTGCACACATTACTAAAGTGACATCTTTAATTTCACCTATCGTAGGTTTCTTCTGCTTATTAAAAGTCAACATGGGTTTTGAACTTTCATTAGTGCATGACAAACCTAACTCTTCCATGATAATTTTAGAAAAAACATAAGGACCTAATCCTCTGTCAATAAGACAGCAATGTGACATACCTAAAACATCAAAGCCTTCGGAAGAGGGAAATTTTGGTAGCCGCTCATTAAAAATTTCCAAGGGGACAAAATGGCAAGCATTTATGTTCAAGTCGATGGATCGTTTACTCTTCCCAACGATCTAGGACACAAGCACAGATAAAAGATGGAAGCTCATAATCCCCATAGCAGGCTGGAGGAGGGAGTTGCAACTGATGGGAAATGACACCACTGTCAAAAATGCCAGCAGATCCTTTCTTCCCTAGATCTAAATTATGGCTCAAAAAAAGGCCAGAAACCATCTTAATGGATCATCCAGCACACCCATCTAGCATCATAATGGTCAGATCTGGAAGCATATGCTAGACCTGGGCTACCTCTCTGCAGATCCGTGGATCTAGAGGAAAAATATAAATCTGGGTTATCTGAAAAGCCACACAGATGGATGAAGCTAGGGTAGATAAAATATGCAATGAAGGTCCAGGCCCAGAAGACAGATCCCCAGGGCGAAGAGGAGCTTGAGGAGGCGAAAGAAATGGTTACTTCGTATCCCAACCTACATAGTTGGGGATGCACAGACACATATCCCTGTATCATTAAGACTGATCTCTATATTATGAAGGCTAAATGGACCTCCAAAGGACCACAGTTGCCTCTACTCATGGGGATAACTTACAGAACCTCATATCTAGAGCGAAAAACCATAGCTGCCTCCTTTGGTTGGATTGATATCCCCAAACTAGACATCCTCGCTGCAGATATGGATCCAAGGAGGACATATTGATAAAAGGCCCATGCTTTTGGGGTTTTCCTCTTCCTAAAGGCAGGGGTTTCCCACAACAGGAAAAATGGGGCTTCATGAAGAAGATTCATGGGGCAACGGCAGTCGCAATCCATTAGAGGAGGGCAGAGCAACATACAAGGCCTCATGCCAAGGATCACCTTGGGGCGGTATATGATGATCACCAGTGGGTAGCATGAGTCCACAAACTAAGCAACCCAGACCAACAGAAAGCTACATCAATTGAGCAATGAACACCACGAAGAGGCAAACACCCCAACATTGGATCTTGAAGCCTCTATATCCGAAATGGTCGAAGGTAAACAGAGTACCCTCTTTATCAAATCTATGGAAGGAACCACAATATGCATCAAGATAGGGGGTTGGGAGGAGATAAAAACACTCAAATGGAGGATACAAGAAAGGATGGGTATCCCACCTTGCAAACAACTTCTGATCCGTGTAGGAAAAGTATTGCAGGAGGAGCAGATGCTAAAAGAATACGACATAGGAAACGACTCAACTATCTACCTCAACACAAAAATCTGTGGGGGCTACTCCGGCACAAGCTCAAAAGGACCTGGTTCCTTTAAAGACGCAGTAAAAGGGAAGATGGGACCTCAAACGCAAACAGGACAGCAAGCTATGACTCCTGGTGCCTACATTGTTGAGCAGACAACTTAGAACCCAGCATTATCAATTGCTATACCTGGGGTAAATGAAATACATGATGATTATTTATCTAAAGCAGTGATATGCATGTTTAATGGGTTTTAGCCCAAATCGGAAGCCCTCAGTCAATGGACTTACTCCATATGGACATAAAACTGTGATATCCACCTCTGCTCAAAAGGATTTTTTATTGTCAAATTCTACTCAGACAATGACAAGGAATATGCATTGAACGAGGGACCGTTGTTCTAGGGTAATGCTGGCCTTTTTATGACATCTAGGTTTCTGGAATTCGACCCAAACACCATGGTGGTTTGCAAAATTCCTGTGTGAGTAAAACTATACAATCTACCTCTGCACTTTTGGCACATCAAAGTATTAGCAGGCATCAACAACGCTTTGGGGAAATTCTTGAAAGTAGACAATGAGCATCTCTACAAGGACATCTACATTTTTGCCAAGATCTATGTGGAGGTTGATCTCATTCAAGGTTTACCAGACCACATCCTCTTACTCCACAATGAAAAGCAATGGTGACAACCACTTCATTATGAAAACACCTCCTTCAGATGCCGCATTTGTCGTCAAACCAGTCACCTACAAAGCACGTGCCCACAAAACAAAAAAGACAAGAAAAGAAGACAACCACCAAAGCCAAAAGGATGGCAGTTTTCAACCACACCGGCAGATGACATAGAAGAGGAATAAAACACAGAAACTACCACAAACATCATATTGCAAGAAGCAGAATACCTAGGAAATAACCCAGGACCCAACAAACAAATCACCCTACTCAGGTCACAAAATGGTGAAAATCAAACTTGCTCCACATTAGTTCCAAAGACAACCATTACACAACAGCAAAGTGAGAAACTCATACCAGGGCAAGAAATTGGTGGCAGCAAGTGAGCACACTCTACAGAAAGTTCAGACTCTGACAAAGAAACCCCCGCTGCTACAAATGAAGTACAAATGTCTATTGTAACATCCACTCCCAACAATGGAGGTTGGCGGAAAGTGGAAAAAAAGAAAGGTAGGAAAGCATAGATAGCCATTAATTTAATTAGCTTTTAGATCCTGTTGTATCAGGACAAGTTTTTATAAAATCATATGTTGTTACAGCATCTACAACATGTAATTTTGCTCAATATGAAAAAAATTATGATTTTTCCATCAGAAAAATTAAGACAGCAATGCACAATTCTACCCATTATTTTCATTGTGGCGTAAAAGGGAGGCTTTTAGGCTTTTTATAATAAAAAATAGTATCAACGTCATCTAAAGAAAGGTGTTCATCTTCTTCTTCAATTTCAGTAACAGTACTTATTGAAGCTATTGATTTTGATTTATTCTGACCTCCTAAAAAAGTTTTAATATTTTCAGCTTGTTCAAAAGTCTTAGCTAAATCTAGTAAGGTTGCATTAAGCCTAGTTTTTGCCAAATCATCTGAAATGTTATATTTCTCTATCATAGCAGCAGTAGAATTATTTACATGTGATTGATTTTTATTTACTGAATCAGAATTTTCTGTTGTACTGATAGATTTTTTAATTGAAGACCACTTTGAATTCAGATTAATAGGATTTTTATTGTAGTTATTATTATTATTTTTCTTCTTATAATTTTGGGATCAAGTATTTACAGCAAGAACCTCTGATTCATTGAACTAGTCAAGAGTATTTACAAAAGGTAAATTATTCACAGGTAGAGTTTTCTTTCCAAAGATTTTTTCTTTAGTAGCATTCATGGTTTCACAAGTCTTTTCATCATGATGATCGTCACAAAAGTTACACCATGGTTTGTTTTGGAGGAAAAGACCTGGAGCGAGTGAGATAAATTCAAGTTTATAGGTTGAAGACAAGTTGACGGTTGTAGGAGAAACCTTTCTTTCAAAAGAAATCATGTGATTGTTCATATCTTGTATAAGATGCAAGATAGTGTTCATTTCAAGACTTTTGTTTGACTCTGCAACTGGGAAACCAGTTCTATTAAGTTGATCTTCATACTCCAAACAAGTATGTAGGGCATATGCAACATTTGCAACATTTTTTTCCTCGAGCCTTTGCTTATAGATAGATGGTATGGTGTTGTAATAATGTATTAAGGCTACTTGACCCTGAGGTCTAATTAATTCAGGTATTTTATTGTAAATCTTTATAAACCTTAAGTTGAATTCCCTAAAGGCTAAGAGTTTCACCTTTTTGAAACACCATGCCATTATATTCTTTAAGGTGATCAGCATGGCTCTGATGTTGTGTGAAAGTATACTTAAACCAATAACAAAGTTCAGCCTAATCAGAAAAGGTTTAAGGAGGCAAATTATAAAAATCAAAGGCAACTTCCCTTACAAGGATATTTACAAACAACCTCATGCAGATGCCACTGGTATTTGCCCCAATGTTGTTGCATGCATTCAAAAAAGTAGACAGATGGTCATCCATTGTGCATGTCCCATCTCCCACAAACTTAGGAACATGACCCTTAAATTTAGAAAGAGGTTGGGCAGCGGGTTCCAGATTTAAAGGTGACAGTACATGCTATGGAGTAACATTGCAGTCTTTAGAAAATTTGAAAACGCCAAATTTTTTAATAACTTTGTTAGGATCATTGGGGTCAGCTTGCAGGTTATAACCCCTAAAGACACTTCCCAAAAGAGAATTGTCTGCCATCTGGGCAATTAAAGATGGGAAATTGGTTCTAGGACCTTTTGTAGTTGACGATTGTAGTTGAAAGATAGGAATTAGTTGAGTATCAAACACAAAACACCTAAGATTTCGTTCAATAGATTTAAAAGTTTGTTTTCGTTGTCTGACTTCGGCTAATGAACCAAACTCAGGTGAAAACCCCCTAATCCTACATGATTGTTTGGCAGCGTCCTTAAGCACATGAGATCTAGACCTTGGTCGATGGTAGATGATTGCATTTATCAAAAGATTTAATTCAAGTTATGACGGGCAAGTCTTTCTCTTTCTTAAGCATCGACCAATTCTATGTGATTAGATATAGCAGCCAAATCTCTCTCGAGTTCCTCTCTAGTCCTAGCAGTATCTAACATAAGATTGAACAAACCAGTAGATATACTAAGTTTATTTGAAAATCCTAATGGAATATCAGGTTGAACAGGTCTCGAAGAATCCATTCATTTCAACTTAATCAACTTGTTGTAAAGGAATCCTTTCGTAATAATATCTTACAAGTAAAGAAGAGAAGGTGAGTAACTAACATATATTAAGATTTTCTTTTGCAAACTTTTTAGCAAGCAATAATAGCGAAGCAGCAATATCTTCTTGCTCATCAAATGGGCTCAAATGGGTAGCTCTTGTCATAACCCTTCAAACATGAAAAATGTAAAGAAAAATAAATCAAAATAAAAGAGGAAAAACTAAAATGAAAATTTCAATGAAACGGAAAACAATTAAAACAAAAAGAAAGTAATATGAACTCCCCAATATGGTAGCCAAAAAGGATGTTGATGATTGAAATTGCACCTTCAATCATCCAACACCTTGAGGAATTCCTAATTGGCTAGTCTAGGAACAATGAGAACATGGCCTGAATCTTTATAGCTGTAAAATATAGAATTTAGAGGAATTAAATACTTAAGCAATTAAAAGACATTAAAAAACAGTTGTAATCCATGAATGACGCCAAATATGTATTATACAACAATTATATTGCACAACATGTAGCAAAAGAAAACATATACCTCAAAAAACATAATATTGACAACATATTTCTATGATAGAAATGCATTGCCAACATAAACATTACATACAAGACAAATGAAGTTGTCATAATAAAAGTAAGAAAGAGAAATATCATAAATAATAGGCAATATGGCAAGATCATGAAAAGATATTTCATTGAATCTGCTTTAAAAACGTTCAGAAATGCTGGAAATAAGCCTGACAGACTATCAAAGTTTTGTAATCAAGACCCTTTACAAATTACAATGTTTTTATAACCACGTAATCAAATGCAGGTAATTAGCAATCTAACACAAGTTCAAGCTTGATGTAACTCGTACAAATTCAAACTCTTGGACATTGGTATACTGCACAAATGCCAGACTCATCAGTGTTGGCAATTAAACAATAGTTTTAATAAACTCATCAATGACCAAACTATGATTACCTTATCCAGCAAAACATAAACTTAACTAACCCCTGTTGCTGCTACTTTTTAAAAGGTGGCCTGCAACACATGTTTATCAATCTCCTAGCACTCTTGAGCAAGTTCAAAGCAACCCAAAATTGAAATGAACTTACCAATAAATCATACCAAAATGCAGAAGTGAGAACCCCTTTCACTCTTTGTATCCCTTTTCCTTTTAAGCAGGTTCTCATTTCAGGTGGTTATATGCTCATTTGTTTAACCCACTATTTATCAAAACTAAAGGAAGGGGGGAATAGGAAAAGTTACTAAAATAATAATTGACCGAAATTGAATGAGGAAGGAATAAGACTTAAGAGGGAGGGAGGCCCATTGTCCACGTAACAATGTTAAAACATTGAAACCAATATTATTAATAATGCTTTATTTCCTCCTTGTATATCCCTTTGAATGCATATTATGAAGATATAATGTTATAATATCATAATCATCAAAATCATTCATCATATTCCCCAGTCATCAAAATTATACCAATTGCCAAATTTATGGGTCATTCTAATAATCAAAATGTACATAACCATCATCCACATTGTACATCAAAAGGGCATGAAGTTTGTATCATCATATAAAGGTATAAAAATAGTGTTAGCAGAGTAAGAGCGTCATAACCATAAAATAAAATGATAATTAAAATATGTAAGCAATTTCCAACCCATTGCCACTTTCCTTTAATAACTGTTGAAAATAACCAGAATGCTTGGATGTTTCTTCTATAGTAGAAGAATTAATCTTAACTACTTCTTTTGGAGTGTTGAGTTGGCTACTTCAGGGGCTATTTTCTTTGGTGGGAACCTGGCAGCAATTACATCTTCTCAATGAGATATGGATTGGGTTGGAACTTCAGGTGATTTATCACAATTGGCAAATGGATGGACAGTAGCACTATGCATGAAAGGGGTTGACTTAATGGAATGAGAAGATGAATCAGAATTAGCATGACTATTTGAACACTTGAGTTGTCTAGCAGGGATTTGATTGAATTTTACCCAACCTTGATATCCTAGTGAAGGCCTATTAGAAGGAGTATGATACCATCCAATATTATTTAACAGGGTATTTCATGAATATTTGTATGTGGACATAAAGAAGATTGGTGAGGTTCATTAGACAATGGTGGATGTCTAATTACAGGTGGAGGACCTAGGTAAATATTTCCTGTAGTATCCAGCTGCTTGAATTCATCAGAATTTGCATTAAAGTGTATTGAAAACCAAATATTTTTATTTTTGCCTTGTTTCCAAATTCCTAATGGCCTATTGCCTCTTCCCCTGCTTCCTCTACCCAAACCTCTAGAGGAGAAACTCATAGCTACCAAGAATAATTATTAGAGAATGCATGATACTAAATCTAGCACAACGATCTCATTCTCTTTATAATTTTGTGATAGCATTAGTCAAATAAATTATAAAACATATGCAAGTTGCTAGATAGACATAAGTACAACAACAATATAAGCAAGTACACATAAGGTGATGACACAACAGCTCACAAAGGAGGGATTTGACTTGAAAAATGCAAGTAGAATAATGAACAGATGGCTAGTATATAAAATCGAATCAGAAACCCAACGATATTTTCAGGCTGGACTCCATTCATATGTGCCAAGAACATAACTTTTAAATAGAACGATAACCCTTTAAGCGCTTCGAAATCATTAGGTGCCTGGAGATTTTGAGTAATTATAACTGTCATAATTTGAACAGATGCATACCATATTTAGCTTGGGCTCATTCAAAATGAATTTATTCATTTGGTATAATATGAAATCTTTGGTGGGTTGCAATAATTTCCAAAGGAAATGGGGTTTCTTCTTATAACAATAATTGTTGGTGCCACAACAAAACAAAAATAACTTTTGACCTGATGACAATATAATTGTTCCAAAGGGAAAATGATGAAGAATGGTATTCTTTAAACCATTGAACAATAGAATGATATTTATTTTATAGAGGTAGATGAGACAAATTCTACAAGGTAAAATTGTGACTATATACAAAGTGAGTTGAAAGAAACTGATAGGGGCACAATAGCCAAGTCCTTTGAGTCAAACGAACATAGGCTTGTCAAATTAACTTGGTGTGCATGATATTTTCAAAGGGAAAAGAATAAAACAAAGGGGAAACACATGTAAATAACCATTTAACAAATAGTCATATGAAATTAACCATAAGTGTCGAATATACTAACCTGTTAAAAACACTTTCTAGTCGGCACGATGTCAAACGTTCACCAACTATGCGTTGCGGCTACACTTGTTTTCTTACTTAGTATGCCATGACGGTTAGGGTTGCTAACTTGACAAAGCGATAGTCAAACACGGTGAAACGTCCAAATGAATGAGAAAAATGTCTATCTTTTGCTAAATCCCTTACCGAAAGAAATCAAGATTCACATATGTCGTTGATCATTAAACCCTAGCACAATGGTCGTTGATCGATTGACAGGGAAAGGCAATTACTCTCACATCATTTCATTGCCAGAACTATCAGTGCATTTACACCAACTTAACTTCCATTTACAACTATTCACGTAATTCCAACCCATCGGAGTGTGTGGAATCACATTTCACATAAAAACATTATGCCATGTCAACGAGGTCATTTCATACATATCCATGTTGGCATAATAAAAGGTCGGAGTTTATGTAACCGTTCAATGCCTCACAAGTAACCAATTAAACATTATCCCATACTCCACAATCATATAACATAATATAAGTCCAATCAAAAATTGCAATCAACCAAATGAGATATGAAACATGGTGAACGCCTTGTATATTGCACATAGGTTATGTTGCAATTGACTTATAATGTGCTATGTAATACGACTTATAAAGTAACAATATAAGTTGCCGAAACTTTGATAACCATCGAAATATATATTGCTAGGTCCCTATAATACTAGTATATTCTCTTATTATTATTGTCACTGTACCCCTTATTGTTATTGTTGTGCCCATTTTGTCCCCATATTGTTATTATTGTGCCCCATAGAAGCCCACTATTGTTATTATTGCGCCCTTAGATTACTATTGTTATGTTGGCTCTGTTTATATTGTGACCCCTTAGACTCATATATATATAAAGGAGGTATTGTCATTTGTATCATCCAAGGATTGTTCCTTTTATGTAATGTAAAGGAGGTTCCCCCTTGAAGAGGCTACTTTTGCAGTCGTTGATCTATCTCTTTCTTCTATTTTGTGAGTTGGTTGCATAACAATTGGTATCACAGCTATGGATTCTAGGGTTTCGCTGCTTCAAATAGGTCATCGTGGAATTTTCGCCAAAGCTTTTTTTCTACAAAGCTTCAGAAGCGAAAATTAAAACCCATTTGAGACAAAATCGTGATGAACCTCGTGACCAAATTTCAGATCTTATCTCACTATAGTTTAGGAGATATGAACTAAGGAAGTTAGGGATTTTGCAAGCTCCCAAATTCAATCTCAAACAGGTCACCTTGGGAAAATAATCATAACTCTCACGTTGAGAATTGGATTCAAATTTAGTAAAAATATATAGAAAGAGGACGGATTGTAGTTAGTTGAATATCGTTTTCATAGCCGAAGGTCGAAATAGTGACATGTGGCACATCGTACAAGTTCGCTCTACTGAATTAGTCTATAATTAGGTCATCGCGGGAGATTAGGCATAACTCTTTCTTCAAGAATCCAATTGTAATCAGACTTGTGGGGTTGGAAAGAAGACTCAAAGGGATATCACAGGCTAAAATTTCAGAACTTGGAGACACAAAATTATAGAGTTACAGTCGTTTGAAGCTCGATCTCAAAAAAAAAAATGTGCATAAGTTTTGTTTGAGAAAGTAGTTTGAAGTTATTCAAAGGGAATTGTGAAGCATAATTATCATTCATTGATGACCCGAAGAAGGAAAATGGAACCACCTAGTAAGTAACTTGAAATCTCTAATGTGACACATGAAGAAGAGGAAGAAATGCAACATGATATATCAAAATTATGAGACCAAGTGTGACAAATTTTGCTCTCACAAAAATTAATTGAAGCTAAGATGGATGGTTTAAATAATGGAATGGAAGCTAAGATGGATGGCATGGAAGCTAATATGGATGGTATAGAAGCAAAACTTAAAGGCAACATGGAATATTTGAAGATAGATTTGACAAATTTTCTACAAAAAATTCTTACTAATGGCGAAAGGGTAGTAAAGGAAACTCATGATGAGAACAAAAGAAATGTTAGTCATGATTTCATAGACTCTAACAATGGATTGAAAACCCACCATGTTCCAAATATCGATGTGAAGAAGTTTGATGGCAAGGATCTCACACCATGGATACTACAGATGGAGCAATATTTCAATCCCCATAATGTGCAAAACACACAAAAGGTACGCATTGCAACTTTATATTTGGAACCCAATTAGTTTCTATGGTATCGATGGCTTTACTCTCGTAAACAAATTATCACTTGGGAAATTTTTATAGAAGAAATGATAACACATTATGAGGATACAAAAAGCAACACTTTTCTTAGCCAAATGATAAATCTCAAACAAAAGGGTTCAATGGTGGAGCACGTTGACGACTTCCAAAAATTGAATATAAGGGTAAAAGATATTCTAGAGTAGCATAGGATTAATGTGTTCATAGGGGCTTTAAAGGATAACATCAAACATTAGGCTCACCTTTGGGAACCTGATTCATTGGAGAAGTCATTCAGGTTGGCAAGAAAAATTGAAAGCAAAATTATGGCAACAAGGAAGCCTACCACTCACAACTATAAAGATGGAAGTATTGTTGCCCCTAATCTTCCACAACCTACAAGGTTGACACCACAACAATTGGAAGAAAAAAGAGCAAAAGGGCTTTGTTACAGTTCTGATAGAAAATACACTAAATGTCATAAGTGTGCTGAGAAAAAATTATTTTGCACAGATTGCGAAGAGGAGGAAGAAAAGGAACAAGAAACATCAAAAGAAGAGGATACACACCAGGAAAAAACCCTAGAGAAAGAAGAAATGAATCCAACCATATCTTGTAATGCATTAGCCAAAATTACCACTCCTCAAACTATCAAGATAGATGGACATATCAAGAAGAAAAAGGTAATGGTTGATTCAAGTAGTACCCATAATTTTATTCATTGTAAGATAGACAAGGAATTGAATTGCTTCCTATATCCGGCACCAGAGTGTCAAGTGATGGTTGCAAATGGAGAAACCATAAATTTATCTAGAAAGTTCCATAATATCAAGATATCCATGGGAGAATATGTGTTTAATAGTCCAATGCTTTCCATTCCAATGGGTGGTGTTGACGTTGTACTAGGATTCCAATGACTACAATCTTTGGGTACGATAGCTTTTATTTTTCAAGAAATTTTCTTGAAATTTTTTTTCCGAAGGAAAGGAAGTTAAATTAAGGGGTATCGCAGGGAAACCAGGAAAGATAATCATATCTAATGGCATGATAAAGCTTCTAAAGAAATAACAATGAGTTGTAATTGCACAATTATGTTCGTAAGAGGTTCCAATATTGGAATCATTTATTTCTCCAGATCTCCAAAAAGTCTTAGACTTCCAAGGTATTTAAGACTCCCAAAGGCCTCCCACCTATTCGTGATCATGATCATGTTATTCATCTAATTATAGGAAGTGTTCCTACAAACATCAGGCCTTACAAATATCTCTATGCCCAAAAGAGTGAAATTGAAAGTATGGTTGCAGAAATGCTAGAGACTGGTATAATTCAATATAGTCAAAGTTCTTTCTGTTCTCTAGTAGTATTGGTGCACAAGAAGGATGGATCATGGCACATGTGTCAATATTATAGGGAGCTCAACAAGCTCACTATTAAAGATAAATTTCCCATTCCTTTCACTAATGAATTATTGGATGAATTGCATGGAGCAATTTACTTCACCAAGTTGGACCTTAGTTTAGGATATCATCAAATCAGAATGAAGACTGAAGACATTCTGAAAATAGCATTTAGAACTTATGAGGGTGATTATGAATTTTTTGTCATGCCTTTGGGGCTTACTAATGCACCTTCTACATTTCAAATTTTGATGAATTCAATTTTCAAAACCCTTCCTTACAAAATTTTTGTTAGTACTTTTTGATGATATACTAATCTACATCAAGTCTTGGAAGGATTATGTTCAACGTGTTGACAGAGTGCTCAAACTATTGGAGGAGAAACAACTATATTCAAAAACCTCCAAATGTTTCTTTGGAGTACAAGAGGTGGAATATTTGAGTCATATTGTATCTCATGAAGGTGTTAAGGTAGACCCGAGCAAAATTAAAGCCATTAAGGAATAGAAAATCCCCACATCCATAAAGCATCTGCGAGGATTTCTCGGTTGACATGGTATTATCCCAAGTTTGTTAAGAATTATGGGAGAATAGCAACACCTCTAACAACATTACTGAAGAAAGATGCATTTCCTTGGACTCTAGAAGCAACGAAGGCCTTTGAACATATTAAAGAGGCAATGTGCCAAGCACTGGTCTTAGCTACGCCAGACTTCACAAAAAAATTTATTGTGGAATGTGATGCCTTTGGAAATGGAATTGGTGTTGCCTTAATGCAAGAAGAAAGACTCGTTGCTTTCAAAAGTCGTCTAATCAAAGGAAAATATTCGCACAAAGATATTTATAAGGAAATGTTGGAAATACTACATGCACTTAAGAAATGGTGACCTTGCCTGATGGGAAGACACTTCAAGGTAAAAACCTATCATGATAGTCTTAAATACTTTTTAGAACAAAGATTATCTTTAGAAGAGCAGCAAAAATGGGTCAAAAAGATGTTGGGTTATGAAATTGAAATCATCTACAAAAAAGGGAAGCAAAATGTTGTTGTAGATGCACTCTCAAGAAATGATGCAGATGTGGAAGCATTGCTTTGTGCCATTTCTATTATCCAACCAGATTGAATAAACAAAGAAAGGGATGAATGGAATAATGACGAAGAAGTGTGAGCACTCATTCAAAAGTTGCAGCAAGATCCCAGTACATCTAATACATTTAGCTAGAAAAATGATTCGTTATGGAACAAAGGTCGCTTATACCTATGTAAGAATTCCCAACTCAAACAAAATATTCTTCTAGAATTGCACACCTCTGCCTTAAGAGGGCATTCAAGATTTTTAAAAACTTATCACAAAGTTAAGAAGGATTTTTTTTGGGATGGCCTTAAACCTGATATTCAAAAGTTTGTGGAGGAATGTTTGGTTTGTCAACAAAATAAGTTGAGACAATTAAGACCCCAGGTCTATTACAACCTTTATCCATTCCAAGTCAATGTTGGGAGGAGGTTTCAATGGATTTGATCACAGGTTTACCCAAGTCCGAAGGAAAGAGTGTCATCATGGTGGTAGTTGATAGACTTACTAAGTATGCACACTTTTGTGCATTGTCTCATCCATTTAAATCCAGTACAGTTGCTACTACATTTATGGAAACAATTCAAAAGCTACATGTAAACCCAAAGATTATTGTAAGTGACAAAGATCCTATTTTCACTGGAAATTTTTGGACTAAATTATTTTCTTGTCTGGGTACTTAGTTAGCTCATAGCTCATCTTATCATCCTCAATTTGATGGGCAAAATGAGATAGTGAACAAATGTTAGGAATGATATCTTTGTTGTTTTTTATCTGATAAACAAACACAATGGGTCAAATGGTTGCCTCTAGATGAATGGTGGTATAACACTTCCTTCCATACTGCAGGAAAAATGACCCCATTTAGGGCACTTTATGGATATCATTCACCGTCCATCACATCATATTTAAGAGAAAATTCTAAGGTTCAATCAGTGGAAGATCACATCGAGCATCAACAAAAATTTATCCAACTCTTAAAGGATAACATCACTTTGGCGCAGAATAGAATGAAACAATAGGCAGATCAACATCGTAGTGAAAGACGTTTTGATGTAGGGGACTGGGTATTTCTACGACCACAAACATACAAACAAATGTCCCTTAAGCAAGCTAAGAAGGATAATAAATTATCACCAAATTATTATGGTCCATATAAGGTGTTGCAAAAGATTGGTACTATGGCATACAAATTGGAACTTCCTGCATCTTCCTGAGTGCACCCAATTTTCCTTGTTTCATGTTTAAAGAAGGTTATAGGTGACAAGCTCCCAATTCAAACAATATTGCGAGAACTTGACGAGGAAGGAAAAATCATATTGTAACCTAAAGCAGTCATAGAAACAAGAACTCAACAGCTACGAAATCAATCAATTTCAGAGTATCTCATCAAGTGGAAGAACTTACCCACTGAAGACTCCACATGGGAGGATGAGAATTTGTACAGAAGCAACCAGAACTACTCATGTGTTGAGGACAACACTTTTTTGAAGGAGAGCGGCATGTTAGGTCCCTATAATACTATTGCATTCCCTTATTATTATTGTCAATGTACCCCTATTGTTATTGTTGTGACCATGTTGTCCCCATATTATTATTATTGTGCCCCACAGAAGCCCACTATTGGTATTATTGTGCCCTTACATTATTATTGTTTATGTCAGCTCTGATTATATTGTGACCCCTTAGACTCCTATATATAGAAAGGAGGTCTTTTCATTTTGTATCACCTAAGAATTGTTCATTTATATGTAATTTAAATGAGGTTGCCCCCTCTAAGAGCTAGCTTTTTTGAAGTCGTTGATTCTATCTCTTCTTCTATTTTGAGTGCTTGCATTATATATTTATATATATATATATTATTATATATATTATTATATATTTATATATATATATACTTATATATATATATATAGTATATTGACGATAGACCTTTGAAAATATTATCCCTTCTAATCTTCAACGAGTCATAACATGTAACATTGTTCTTCTTTCAAGAGCACTTTACCAATCTCAAACTTATGTATATAGGCAAAAACTGTAATCATCAATTCATCACTTGCTATGTGGAATAATAACATATGTACAATAGATAGTAGTCATCAAACAATTATTCTTAATATTAAACACAACAATGGACAATTTTATGGTTGGACTTCACCACTTGAGCAACAATGTTTTTAAGTGGTGGAATCCCTCCCTCTTAGTCTTAGGTCAACAAATGGTCAATTGATCAATTTAACAGAATTTTATTGGTCATCTATGAGGCAGGGGTGTTCATATTTTGCAGTTATATTGCAAAATCTGAGAGTGATGAATAATAGTGTCAACATATCGTTGGACATTGGATGCAATTTTGACTTTGGTAGTGGATTCTAGACTTCCTTAGAAGGAGGTGAATCCTGGTACTACTTTGAAGGTGGAGGTGTAAGCCTCTAGATTCCCTTGTTGCGGATGCAGGCATCGTATCCTTTTATTTGTTGGGTGAGAAAATGTGCATATGTGTATATTATTGTAAATATTATATCAAGTTATATTTATAAATCTCCATAGACAATGTGCTTATTTGTTGGTTGAAGCAAATGTGTATGAGTGTATATGTGGTTATTATTGTAAATATCGAAATGAGTTGTGTTATAAAGCTCTAGTAAACAGTATGATTGTTATATGTTCAATAATGGTCATTGTAAATACTACAACGAGATGTGTTATAAAGCTCCATTGGTATTATGTTTTGGTTGTCAGTAGTCTTGCTAGTTGTAGGTGTCATTGAACACTGAGGGCGGTGTTCCCCCAAGGAGGAGGGTTCTGTAATAGCCCCAGTTAAAAAATTATGTAAAAAATATAAGACCAAGGTCATGGGACATGTATTCCAAGCTGAATGGTGTTCAAAACATCCTAGTGGTTCTTCATTTTGGTTTATTATGGCTAAGGAAATTTGCAAAGGCAATGGCAAAGGCTTTGGAAAGGCAAGAGGCATTATTTGGCATTTATTTATGGAAACAATGGAAATTAGGAGAAAAGGAAGGTGAAAGGTCACAAGTTGCATGTGACGAGGAAAATGAAGGAAAATAATGGAAAACAAAGAAAATAGAGGCCTCATTGATAAAAAGGCTTATGAGGATCAGTTCACAGACTTTTGTTAATTCAGTTTGGAGCTCTCTATTCTACTATCTCTCTCTCATACTCCTAGACACTTAGAGTTTTCTTGGAACACCCTTGGAGGAGTGTGTCATATCTGGGATTTGGATCAAGAAGGCAAAGGAAGAGTAGGAAAGTGCAAGTGGACATCAGGATCAACAGCTACAGTGGGTTTTGCTTGTAGGTACTGAGTTGCATGTATGATTTCCTTTCTAATTTTGGCATGCATGGCACATGCATGTGGTTTCTAGGCTATGATTTGTCATTGGCATGGAGGATTTCCTAGATTGTCGGTCGATTTTCCTAGCCCTTCCATTTCCTGGATAACTATGGTGTTTTGGGTGTCTTTGCTTTTGTTTTCTGGTTGTTTCTCATGTTCCTTATGGCTATGGGTTGAGTTACTAGTTCTTGGAAGCCTTGGTTGGACAAACGCTTTGAAAGCCCCGTAACATCTTGGGTTGAGTTACTAGTCCTAGAATAATTGGTTGGAAAAACGCTCTGGAAACCCTTGGTGGGTTGAGTTAATAGTCTTGGAAACCCTAGTTGGACAAATGATGTGGAATTCCAGCATCAGTTGTGGGTTGAGTTACTAGTCCTTGGAGGCTTGGTTGAAACAAACACCCTGGAGCCCTAGACAACTTGGGTAGAGACCAATATGGTGATGGTTAATGATGTCTGATTGTGAGGTGGAATATCTTGGTGACGGTTGGGGTGGCTTGGCCTCTAGAAGCCCTAGTTTGGTTTTGTTTGATTTGTTCCATGAGATCCTGCATCCATGCCTGGAATATGGCACATGAATGATTGGCTGAAAGAGAGATTTGGTTCAGCCCAATCTATGGTCGAGTGGTACGTGGAAGTCCCATACCTGGTTGCATTTTGCATATGTTAATAATAAATCCTTTCCTCTTGTATTTGATGGGTAAATATACTTGTTCATATGTGGTTTTTTATGGTTGTTATATATTTGTTAAGTATGTTGAACATATGTTGGTTATGAGGATGTTTTATGATAGAAGAGATGTAAGGCTCTCATCGTGTTTTGATTATCAAATGAATTAACAATGAATATATGACATAATAGATGATATTGCATCTATTGTGATAAGGCATCAATACTTCTTAACGATTCTTGGATAAGAATGAGACCCTTATGATCAGATATGTTATTATGACCTATAGATTACATATTTGTGACATGTTTGACGAAATGCCTGTCATGCTAGTAAGGTTCAAATCAAGTATTTGTAGCAAGGATTGCATTAGTAGCCTTATTCCATTGTTATTTATCATCTCTGAAAGTTTCAAGAAGTTTTGGGTTGTGGCCTCGGCCCTAGCCTTGAAAAAGTGGCACAGAATCTGGAGTTGTTGGTTGAAAAAGTCCACAGTTATTGTCATTGCCTTGTTGTAGGAATGACTAGAGGGTCCCAGTGGCATGAATTCCTCATCATGGGAGCAATTGAGTCTCTAGGGTAGTGAAATGTCAAGTTGACTCAGGGGTTGGTCACCTGGAAGCGTTGGTTGGATCCTGAAGGTTTTATAGCATGTGTGGAAGGTCATAATGGTTTTGTTTTGTGGGTTCCACTTCCTTAACTGTACATGGGGAATTGAATCATATCATAGTAGCCTCTCATCACATGTTTACCCCGGCGGACCAATTAACTTGGGTAAATGTGGGAGGAGGGTGTTACAACCTCCCTTTTCCTTTCATTAACTAAGTCCTAGATGGCCTTGTAGGGAAGAGACTTTCTTCCTTCCTAGATGGATTTAGTGGGTACAATCAAATACATATCATCCTTGAGGACCAAGACAATGCCACATTCACATGTCCTTGGGATACCTTTGCTTATAGAGTCTTTCCATTCGATTTGTGAAATTCCCTTGCCACCTTCCACGGGGCAATTTTGAGTCTCTTTGTTGACCTTGTTCATGACACTATTGAGATATACATGGATGACTTCACCCCTTATGGATGTGATTTTCAAGAATCTCTTTCTAATTTATGTAAGGTATTAAAGAAATGCATTGAGATGAATCTTTCATTAAGTCCCAAGAAATGTGATTTTTTTATGAATGCAGGGACTGTCCTAGGCCATTGCATATCCAAGGAAGGGATACAAGTTGACCCCAACAAAATTACCATTATTAAGGGGGTCCCTACTCTTGAAAAGCAAAGAGATGTCAAAAGCTTTCCTAGATTGGCTGGGTAGTATAGAAGGTTAATAAAAGACTTCAGTAAATTGGCTTCACCCTTGTTTGGACGATTGGCTAAAGATTCAGACTTTTCTTGGACAGATAAATGTCAAGAAGCCTTTGAAGTAATAAAGGAGAAGTTGACCACTACACCCATCCTTAGGGGTCCCAATTGGACATTTCCCTTCCATATACACATAGATACATCAGATAAATTTGTAAGAGCAATCTTAGGACAAGTGGATGACAAACTGACCTATTTTATTTATTTTATGAGTAAGAACCTTTCGAAGGCTGAACTTAACCGTACAATCACTAAAAAGGAACTCTTATCTATGGTACACCAATTTTAGGCACTACATCACTGGATATCAAAATTTTGTTCACACTGTAACGAATAAACTTGATGTCAATCCTAGGATAATTAGATGGTTGTTATTATTGCAACAATTTGATTTAACTATTGTTGGCAAACCAGGGAAAGCGAACATGATTGTAGATTTTTTGTCAAGATTGACCTTGCCTGTAATGAATGAGGAGATGATATATGATCAACTTCGAGATGAACACCTATTTTCCATCTCTATGTTATCTCCTTGATTTGTTGTTATTTCAAACTACTTGGTTGTTGGGAGGTTCCCTCCTAATCTATCCTCCGAGGAGAAGAGAAAGATTGTTAGCAAGAGTGCCCCTTTCACGTGGATTAGGGCAAACCTTTTCAATTTTGGACCAAATCAAATTTTAAGAAGATGTGTGAGGGAAGAGGAATTCTTTGACATCCTCCCAACATGCCATGATGGATCTCGTGGGGTCCACTTTGTTGCTAAGAGGACAACCTTCAAAGTTCTACAAGTTGGTTACCACTGGCCCACTCTATATCAGGATGCAAGAAGGTAGACCACCAGGTGTGATCAGTGCCAAAGGATGGGCAAGCCCACAACTAAGGATGAAATTCCCCTACAACCTCAAGTGACTTTGGAGCCATTTGAGAAATCAGGCATGGACTTAATTATGCCCATTGATCCTCCATCATGATAGAATTAGTACATCATTGTGTGCACTGATTATCTGACTAAATGGGTTGAAGCAAAGGTAGTGAAGGAAATAATTGAGCATAAGGTGGTTTAATTTTTTAGGGAGAACATCTTCTACAAGTTTGGTTTTCCAAGGGAGTTGGTCATTGATCAAGGGTCGTAATTCACCTCAAATCTAATTGAATACACCATGAAGAAACACCACGTCAAGCACAAGACATCCACTGCCTATCACCCTCAGGAAAATCGGCAAGTGGAGGTCACAAATAGAGCCTTGGAGAGCATTCTAACCAAGGTTGTTAGTAGCAGTAGAAAAGATTGGCAGACAGACTTATAGAAGCCACCTAGGCCTAGAAGAGAGGCTTACAAATTAACAACCTCTCCAGAGGCAATCTACATGTCTAAAAAAAAAAAAAAAGAGATAAATGAAACACAAGGAGGAAGTACACAGAGGTAAGGGAGTCCTTGCATAAATATTACTAACACTTTTCTTTTGCAGGACTCCAAGCAATCAAAGGGACAACAATTAAAGGAACATAATCGACAACCTATTTCCCCATTTTCCAACATAGCCACTGCATCCCATCCATCATGTAACCCATATCCCTACCATAACCCTACATCCCTCCATCACCTAGCAAGCAACTACACTCGATTCTACCTAAATCCTGACAGTTCTATAGGATTGTCCTGAATTGCTACATGATTGACCAAAAGTGCTACAGGATTGAGATCCGCTTAGAAAAATGGATAAAAAAATCATGTTTTTCCTTGGGAAATGTTAGGAGATGTTCATCAAACCTCCACCTCTCATCCACCCCATTTAACTAGCTCCCCTCTCAAGCTTCCACCTTTGTTCACGAAAAAACACACACACAAAAAAGGTTATGTCTTCACCCTTTTTCACAAACTATCACCACCATCAAGGCTCTTGTTCTTATCCATAGGCTCACCATGATGTATACAAGTCACTTAATGCAATACTTGAAGCAATATAAGGCCTTAGAAGAAACTGTGCAACTGCTACAAGAAGTATACAAATTCTATAGCAGCCTCCTTAGATAATATATATTATAATAAAATAAAATAGGATGAGGACTATTGGAGCTCCAGAATGAAGATTCGGCCACCCTGAAGCATCAAGAGGCCATCCTTGAGATTTGAGGAAGTCACACCATACCTGAGAGGTAGCTGCAAGGTCACCAATCCACCCCAGTTGTAGCAGATTTAACCCTGGAAAAGACCTATTTGAAAGAGAGATTTCATCAGTCAAATACATCATCATATTGTTTTGTTTAAATGAGGACCTGTGCACAAGAAAGAGTATGGAAGATAGCACCTTCATAGAGTAGTTGATTGACCACTGATTTAGTAGCATCATGCATGCATCTACAAAAACTCGATATTCCAAGTAGGCTCAAGTCTGACACCCGTCACCTCTTCCATATGCGCATAATTCTTAAAAATGTTTTTAATGAGCGAGGATAGAGTTTTTATGGATTGGAGGTGGCCATTAAACTTAGCCACCTACGATCATTAAACTGCAGTCTACTTAGCCACCCATGCAACGTGGAAAATTCAAAGTAGGGGAAGTGATAATTACGAGGAGTGGGGATAACTACTAAAAGAGGAAATACATGTAGAGGCCAGGTCACCAAGCGTGCCAAACTCATTAGCAAAAAAGGAATAGAAGGACAAGGCTCGATTTTAGTTGTATTGATGCTCATTCTCAAAATAGTTAGAGAGGCTCATTGAGACATCAAAGTTTGATCTAACTGCAACCATACACTACCTAGGGTGCTACAAAATAAGCTACATAGTTGGTTTGCAGGTGCTATAAGATCGGGCACCACTACTATAAGAGTTCCATGATTTCTACAGGAACGCAGAGGAGGTGCTACATGATTGGGCAGAGAGGTGAAAATGAGTCCAAACAAAAGATATTCTTCCTCCAAACTCTCATAAACATAAAGAATTCATCCTAATAAGGGTAAGTGGCATCCTCCCTCCTCATTTTCCATACAATTGTGCAGTGAATTTTTCTTGCTACAGGCATCCTATAGCAAACCCCTATAGATGTAAATTCCTTTGAAAAAAATATTTTTTTCACATAAATAAAGGAAAGGAAGAGTAGAGGAATTTTTTCACAAAGGTAGAGGGTACCATTCTTCTCCTTTCCTGACTAAAAAAAAGGCATCAACCTCCCTATTTCTACCTCAGCACCCTAGACTACTAAGAGCAAAATATTACAAAAATTCCCTTCAAATAATTTAAGGAAGCAATAGTAGAAGCCATGGGGAGATGTTTCAATTAGAGAAAGCCCATAGACACCAATAGAATCCATCAGCATCCTCCTATGAGAGGCATTTTTCTAAGACACCAGTGGATGGAGTTCTTTGAGCAATTGAAGGGGCATGATGTTGAGGTAACCCATGAATTTTCCATGGCCTTCCATTCTCATGGAGAGGACAGTGCTACCACCATTGTTAGGGGACTTGTCATTCATCTGAATAAAGATCTCATCAGCAGAGTGACCACCATACCCCTAGGAGTTCGATGGGTCAAAGAAAATAGGACAATAGCCATCACATCCAAGAAAAAAGATTTCCTCCCTAAAGAGAGACTTGTTGAAGACGAAAATGGAGTAATAAGAAAAAACATCCCCTACCTTTGGGATGAAGTAGCCAACAACATCCTCAAGTGCATATCTCATGAAGGGAGTTTGAGTGTTGTATATGTCTATTAATTTAGATTTCTCTATGAGCTGAGGTTCCAAACAGAATTGCCCATTCTGTTGAAAAGTGTGCAACAAGAAATGCTTGTTGAGAATGCAACAAGATGATGGAGTTTAGTGGAAAGGAGTCGCCTTC